>JASANB010000506.1:0-38063 GCA_030248155.1 Sabatieria punctata | reverse complement strand
CAATTCGATACAAACTTTTACATTAGAAAAAGTGGCTTTAATCAAATTCAAAATTTCGTCTGTCCAAGGTTGTAACGCTTCCGCAGACAATGACAATTAAGCCGACCCCCCTCTGGAACGACGTCGTTTATGGACGGCCCCTAGGTGAATTTTTGATACTGTTATTTTAGTATAGTATAGTAAAACAAAAATTAGTAATACTATACTAGTGGTATTTACTAGCAGTAATATATTAGTAAAAAGTAAAATTAAGAGTCAATAGTAAAATGGAAATTTTACTACCATTAGTTTTGGTGAATTCCAGCCAAAGTCTTGATCAATTTTGCAATGAAATTTCGCACATTTTTGTGTCTACAGCTCTGGAGAACTTCGTATTATGATCAAAATTAGCAAGTATTTCGACCAACAACAATTATTCACAATACCTTGGCATCATTGATTCAAAATTCCACGTTATGACTAGTAAAATGGTAGTAAAATAGTAGTAAAATTAGTAGAACTATTAGTAAAACAATAATTAGTAAATTGGAGCTGCCTGGTAGTAATATAATCGTATCATGATCAAATTTACCAACTGTTTAGCACCTACATTAATTATATTCATAAGATCTTGGCATCAATGATGCAAAATTGCTCCTAATGACTAGTAAAATCGTAGTAAAATAGTAGTAAAATTAGTAAACTTATTAGTAAGACAAAAATTAGTAAAATTGGAGCTGCCTGGTAGTAATATAAAATAAAATTAAATTGACAGGCTGCATTTGTAGTAAATTTAGTAAATAGTAAAATAAAAAGCACTAGTAAAATAACAGTAATTTTTGAGTATCCATGGGTGGACAAGAAAAATTTGAAAAAATATCCTCTAAAAGCGCTTTTAAAAGCATTATACGTATAACGTAAGTGTAAATTGTATATGAATTAAGTGGTCCTGTGGACAATGAGTGCGAAAAAATTTGAGAAGTAGCTGCTCAACACGCTTTTTGATGAATAAAGATCTTTTGATGCCATATTCAACAAAGTGAAAAAGTACCTGATACCTAACCAGTTTGAGTCGAAATCAGGTAGGTATAGTTCAAACGTACCCGATCAAGTATCAGATCAGGTGGGTATAGCAAATCTCCTGATAATCTGGTTCAGGTAGAGGTCTACTGATCCGCAGTAGACAGTGCTAACCTACCCCAATAGCCGTAAACTTTTATGCTTGTTAACTTGCGACAGTCCCATGCTGGAATGTCGATTTGGTGTGGAGTGCTGTGGTGGTATGTACAACAGTCTAACTGAACTTCTGGTGCATCAGATTGCTTCGGCAGATCAAGTGAATTGCTGATCTTCAAGTAGCTGACCAACGATTCGCAGGGGTCTGAAAAATGACTGGAATTCGCCTTAGTTCCACTTGTTTCTTCCATGCTTTCCTAAATATATAATAATTCGTTTTAATTTCCAGTAGTGCTCTTCCGAACAGATAAAAAAATATGGTTAAGCTGCAGATCAAATACAATGTGAACATCACTGCATTTTGTCTTGAAAAAATGCATAGAATCGTGGTAGAGTTATGTTTCGAAGCTGGAGTTTGCATGCATGATTGCATGAAACAATAGAAAAAATAATGACCACATACAACTGACTTGGCAGTAGTAGTTGTAACAGAAAAAAACATAGACAGTCATGACTTCCTTCTGCATCGCAGTGGGTGATAAATTCATTCAAGTCGGACTATAGTCGTCCTTGTGTGGTCTCGCAAACGTGGCAAGCTGGTTTGTTTGGCCCACCCAAAGAGCACATAAATATCAAAAGATCCCAAAGGTACATTTACACTGAACTGAAAGAGAGGTCAATGAACGCTCAACAGCAGGAGCAAAAAAAATTATACCAGCAAGACTGGTTATTATTTGTATTTGTATTTTTATTTGTCGCCCAAGCAAGACAACATGTTAGTACAATGTAAACGAACAGCGCAGAAAGAGTGTTAGTGGGCAACAGGTGCACAATGTCTAAAAAGAACGGTGCACCTTTACTGAAACAGGAGGAAGCCCGAAAGATCCATTTTCTTTAGTTTCTCCGTGAAAATCGTCAAATTAACTAGTGAACTACCTCTGATTCAAGTTCTTTCACTTGCTTGTCGATGATAGGCCTTCCAGTCTAGGGATGTAATGCAATCAAATACGAAAATACCGAATACAGACCCCCCATTTTGGAAACCGAATAATACCGAGTGTAATGATGCTCCGATTCGATCCGATCCGATGTGACGGGGCTGCGTATAACGTACGACCCTACGATCAGACCTGCGCGGTCCATTTCGGTAATGATGTGCTCAGGTTATAGTGCAAAACGGCAGCCAGGTACAGTAATCGTGTAAAAAATTCTTCAAAAAATGATAATTTAATTTCTCACTGAGATTTCTTATAAAGCCTCTTGTGTACGAGGATTTGGGCAACCTTGTTTCCATTTTTGCGTTATTAATCTACAAACAACATTTCAACATTTAGAATATAACCGAATTATTCGCTTTATGCTGAATAATACCGAACTTGGGTTCCATCCACTGTTGTGCCTAGTGGAAATTTCAGAAACTCGGTAAGTATTCAGTAAATCCAGATTTTTTTGAAATTCATAAGTACGAGTAAGTACTGGATTTTTCGAAGAAAACCCGGTAAGTACTCAGTAAACAGTTTGGTAAACTTGGTAAAACCTTCAAAATTCAGAAAGTATGTTACAATTTATCTGAAACTGATTACCTGATATAGCTTTTAGCTACTAGAATCTTTTGCAGTGCTTTAATATAAAGTAGCTCGATTTTCCGGAATATTAATCGAGTTTTGGGCCATTTCACACTATTTATGGTGCTAAATAGCATGGATATAATGCTTTAAAATATGCACTATACATAGGACTAGAGGATCGGCTTTTGATGAAAAGCCTGGCCAAATTGGTAAGTGAAGATTTGCTCTAATTTTTCGCCATTTTATTTTCTCACTGTTAACACAGGTGCAAAAAACGTCAATCAAAATATAGCTAATGGTAGTAGCAAGAATGTATTGTTGGTAGTACCGTTGTCAAGTAAATAAGTTTAGTAATTTGCTTACTTTTTAATTTACTTGCACCTCCACAAAATAATTTACTTACTTTTTAATTTACTTTGACCGATTTATCAACAAGTTAATTTGATTTCAATTTACTTTCAACTTCTAATTAAATTCTAATTTACTTTTCTAGGCAAAAAAATTGTTGAAAATACCACAAAATCACCAAATATCTGCGTATGGATTTCTAGTAAACTAATGGCACTATGTTTTATTTCGAATTAGACCGCTATTAGATATGAATTGTAATCATACACACCCGAAATCAAAACCAATCTGCACCGGTAGAAACAAACAATTTTTCCGTTCAGCTCACCTGAATAGAAAAATTTAGAACGCTTCTGTGAGCCCAATTCTTGGCCGATTGTTCTGTAAATTGGTCTATAGGTACTGTTGTTTGGGTATGGGATTTTCAGGAATCGGTTCGGTATGGGTAGGTATTTTTCGGCATACCCAGGAATCGGTTCGGTATGGGTAGGTATTCGCAAAAATACCGGTATACCGGTATTTATTCGGTATTTGCTGAAAATCTTTTACAAAGTAAAAACACTGAATTTCCCATTTCCAAGGTCAGAGGCTAGAAAATCCATCAAAGGCAATAGGATTTACAGTTTCTAGGAATTTTTTAAAATTATATTTTAGTTTTACTAGAGTGGAAATCGTTTCTATAAATAGTTTTAGCTAAGAGAAATGCTTCCATTGTACTGTAGTTTTAAGGCCTGCTAGTGTATAGTATGGGGATCTAACGAGCAGTGACAAAATGCGGGACAATTTTGTTCATTGTGAATGTACTGTACATCAAGTACATGGAGACTTGATTATGAAGGAGCATTGTGAAGTTAAGCCAAAACTAGACAAACGCTTTCTAATGACAAAGCAAGTTTGGGACAGAGAGTAGGGTCAGAGACTAAAAATCCTTCAAATTCGATATTTTGGAAGGATATCGTAATAACATTTGTTTCTGGATGCCCCAAAAATGCAAAATAACAAAGAAAACATCGTTATCACAGAGAATTTTCGATAAAAATTGCATCAAGCTGGACAAAAAATACCGATTCCTAAATACCTGGGTATTCCCAAAATAATCGGTATACCGGGTATGGGTATTTATTAAAATACCTGGAATGGGTAGGTATTTATTGGGTAGGTATTCCCAAAAATACCCATTTTTCGGTATGGGTTCGGTATACCCAATCAACAGTATCTATAGGCCATTCACAATCCACTCGGTTTCTGCTTTGTTAAAGAATTTTCGATTCTCTTAGATCCGTTCGTTTCTAGCTACCGTACTCGACATAGTCTTTGGTTTCTCAACACGAAAACATCTATCTACAGGGTGTATCAAAAAAAACAACCCAGCAGAGTTTTTGCTGTAGCAACCGCAAATCTCAACCGATTTGAATGAATCCTGCTTTAAATGAAAGATAAATAAATTCTTGAAAGACTGGTGAAGGCCCTATTAAGATACGATGCTTAGTTCCTGAGATATTTTCCCTCAAACTCAAAACAGAGATTTTGGCAGTGAACAAGAGCGATTCCGTTGCACTTCACAACAAAACGGGTTCCTACTGCTGAGGGGCAACAAGACTTTTACAAATGAAATAACCAAACATGTGTGGCACCAGAAAAACCTCGTTACGTTAGCCCTGAGCAGTAGAAATCGGTTTTATTATGAAGTGCAACGGAATAATAAAAATCGCTCTTGTTCATAGCCAAAAATCTGTTTTGACTTTGAGTGCGACGTCGACTAGGGGAGGGGGTCCCCAGAAACGACGAAAGACGATTTTGGGAGGTCGGAAAAATCGGGATTTTGGAACGACGTCGTTTATGGACGGCCCTTAGGTACAGTATGTAGCCGGTCGAGCGGCCCAGCCGCCCTTTGCCTTTACATCTTCATAAACTTCTCTTCCTTATTATACTGATTGGGATACCATAGGGGATCGTTTTGCAGTAGTTATCAAACTATCAACTGTTGCTGAGGTTTGGTGAGAACGGAACTCCAAATTAAACAGGTTTATTCATGGTGCCGTTTACAAGAAACACATTTGTACTTGACCAATCAAAAGTGCTAGCCTACCTTATCTGTTCCCTCCTACACAGCCACAGCAGAGGACCATCCACGGGGTTCAATTAATTTAGTGTTCATAAGAGACCATTTGTCCAGCAGAGCATTGTACTCCTCCACTGTGCTCTTGCTGTCATCACTACTACCCCCAACAGCATACAGTTTACCATTCAGTGTGAGAAGGGAAAAACCATAGTGTGATAAAAGCATGTCGTCAATGAGGGTCCAGTTGTCGTGTTGTGGGTCGTATTTTTCGCACGACTTCAGGTTGGAGTAGCCGCCACAGACGTAAATGTAGCCATTCAGAACGGCAGCAGCATGCATATAACGAGCCACATGCATGGGTCGAACAAAGCCCCAAGAGTTGCTGTCGAGAGTTAGGCGCTCTACTGAACTGAGGGGATTGCTGCCATCATAGCCGCCGATTGCATAGAGCTGGTGGTTGAGGGCTACCAGAGCTAGTTCATCTCGGACAGTGTTCATGTCTGAGACAAAGCTCCACTCGGCAGCTGGTTCTAGCAGGCACTCGCAGGACTTTAACAGGTTGCCATTAATCCCTCCACACACACAAACTGTGCCATCAATCACAGCTGCACCGTGAAAGGCTCTGGCTGTGTTGAGACTGGGTCCCAAATGAGCTGCTGTTTCTCCAAGGACGTAGGTCTCAGTGGAACTGAGGTAACCAGATGAGTGGCCTCCTATTGTCATCACGGTGCCGTTGGCAGTGACAACACTGGTGTGAGCATGTCGAGACTGCGCCAAGTTGACATTGAGCAAGGTGTTGGATGCAGGGTTAGTGGGGTGGAACATCTCCACTGAAGTCCCGGCTGAATTGTCTATGCCACCCATAACCAGAATTCCTGCCGTAGCTTAAAAGTTGTTAGAAGTTAGAATAGTCTCCAAATACACATCAAGAGCCGTTTTATGTAAGAGTGGTATGGTTTTCTTCACAAGGACGGCACACGGCCAAATCTGACCCCCACTTTTTATCGATTCATGTGAAAGCCCTATACAAGGGATCCGATCCAATCCGATCTGGCGGGGGGCCGTACGATGTACAGCCCTACGATCAGACCTGCACGGTCCATTTCGTTACCCCTTATATCGTCATCTCGGACGTTTGCCCTTCTTTCACTGCCAAGCCACTCGAGCCATGCTGTTGGGCGCCAGGTACTAAGAGAGTGCCTGGCGTGGTGACGTCATAGTTCTGACAGCTCCCAACGGCCCCCCCCCCCGGTGTAACCAAACCGGTATTGGCCTTATTGCTGGTTTCTCAGACAGCTCCTGACGTCGTTGATCTTCCCTCCAACGCGGCATGCTTTTTGGAGCGGCTTTCGGTGCAATGGCAGATCCAGTTGGTTCCCATTTTACCTACTCACTGTAACCAGTTTTCGGTGGCCTGGGTGGAGCGTTGTGCCGACGACCAACTCTTTGCAACAAGAAACTTGCCGCGCCGAGAGGATGAACCACTACAACCGCTAGGGATGCAGGGGCCGCCGTGACTCAGAGGCAGCGAGCTACCCACTGAGCCAACGACGCGGCCTACAAGGGATGTTTAAGAGCCGGCTTATATAAGGGTCGACTCTTCTTGGACAAATCTCAACTTTTAGTCTCCGATTTGGCAAAAATTTTGTATTTTCGTATAATTTGACCTAAAAAGACATTTTATCACCTTCCCGGCCATTTTTGAGAGGGTCGCTTTTTCCACCCTATCACAGATTTCGAGTCATAACTCGGGACCAAATCACCGTAGGAACTTGCGAATTGCATAGTTAGAATCAGAAAATTATTCTCTTTTAAATGATACCCTACTGGACTGCATTCCGGAGAAAAAAGTGGGTTTTCTTTTCAGGTCCCCAAAAAATCCGCTGTGGGGACTTTTGCCGAAAAATCGGGCTTGGGGGGCCGGCCCCCCTTTACACCCCCAACGACATGTATGCATGTGCAGCCCACCGTACCGGTCTTATATAAAACGGCTCTAAAGTAGTAAGGCCCTGGCCGGGGTGTTGCCAATGAAACGGCACTACTATAAACAGCACTATACGGTAGTGTGAGTAGATATCCTCACAAAGTTTAAACATGGGCCTAAGTAACTCAATTTCAAAGATATCCTAGTTTTCAAACTGTGGACTATGATAGATCTGCCTTTTCTTGTTTTCCTTCTTCAAATCTGGCCAAAAATTTGCATTTTCAGTACAATATACAAGACCAACAACCTCATGCCAGTGACCGGGCCTTACATCATAATAGAAACCTGGATACGTTTTGAATGTGCTGTACATCCTTCCTTCTGAAATCCGCTGAATGTCTTGGCACGAGCTGCACAGATTCCAAATGCACAATTCAGCTGTACCACCACTTCAAATTCTGAAATAGGTAATGCTAGAATAATTGATCAGAATTGTTTTGTGTACTTTTTTAGAAGTACGTTTTTGCATTTTAGTCATTAACCGTTAAAACGCAAATATCTTGTAACTGGTGCAATCTATCGAAAAACGGACAGCAGAATTCGATCCAGCGTAACAAAATTGAGTTAGATCCATGAGTCTGGGATCTGCTTTACCAACGTTTAGATCATTTTGCGCATTTTTTTCGCTTTAAACGCATTTTTTCGTTTGTAGGCCTGTTACTTTTGTATCGTTTAATATGAAATACTTTACGGGTACAGATGAAAGTTTTTGAGAAAATCGAGCCTTTTTGATAAAGATCAATCTTTTTGAAATGGATTAATACGGTACATATATGCATCTCACTGAACTATAACAAAAATAGCCTTCAAAAACTGTTAGCCACTTACTGTTGTAGAAAGGCACGATCACTTGGTGTTGATCAGTTGGCAGACGATCAATCGAAATGTAGTCCTGGGTTGAGTCTTCTTTGTATTTGACTGTGATGCTGTCACCCCATTTGGTGGAGAAGCTGGAGGAAGTCAGGTTCCACTTGACCATGATGCTGCAGTTGAAGCTGAACTGGGCTGAGAGGTCGTGCACCATTGGCAGTTGCTGTACTTGATCTACTACATCGCCACCATCAAACACTTCAATCCTGACACTTGGGTAGAGGCTGCTTGGGCTCAGGTCTTCTCTGATCACCATGGCTGTCTTTCCCATACCTGCTGCTCGGTTTGCCTGCACAAGTTCCTGGAAGTTGTGCAACTGGGACCGAAGCAGATGCACGAGAGTATGGTTCTCCAACCATGAGTGGTAGTACTTCCCGTCACACTTCAAGTCCTTACAGAACGCATCCTCATTCTTTTGTCCACAATGATGCTTGTTACAGGTAGTGAACATGTCCTGAGACTGGTAGAGGGATAGCGTGAACGATATGACATACTGGATGGTGTAGTCAAACAAGAGACTATTGAAATCCTTCTCGGATACTATGGACTGAGTTGCGTCCCAAGACAGCATGGTGTCAATGCTGACAGCTTCGGTGTTCTTTTCACTAGTCCAGTCAAGCAGCATCTTGATCGTGTAGGAGGATTGACTTTCGTCCAGAATGTTGGCCAAAGAAGTCTCATCCATAGAAGCGTTGCGAACTGCGGGAAGGATCTTGAGCAGCTGAGACTGGAACTCATGTCGACGTACAGTGGCAACTTCTAGGAAGGCTTCGACTTGTTGGTTGTAGAGTTTGAGAAGGTTGTAGGCGTTGGTCTTGCTGAGATCACCGATGGAACGTTCCAGTTCATTGTGCTTCTCCATGCGGTTTTGGACATCCATCAGCAGCTCCAAGTTGATCTCGCGGACAATTCGCTGAGCTTTCGAATCGAACTCTGACATGGGCAGCAGGTAGACAGTAAGAGGAACGGCTGTCAACTTTGTAGCTGTCAAGGGCATCCAAGAAGTTGGTGGGGTTGTGTGCAAGTGCCACATCTCCCATGAAAGTGCAACTGGTGTGGCTGTAGTCGCCTTTTTGCTTTTCAGTCAAGTTCAGCTTGGCAGAGCCAGTTATGCTACCTAAACCTACAGTACTTAGTACAAAAACCTTGAGAACCGATTGCAGAGTTGCTCGGATGGATGGATTGTCCGGGCGGGGCCGTCGTAACCCCTGCGTTAGGCCACACTGCGGGCCCATCACGCACAATCATATCACCCTGCCCTTCCTTCGCTACTAGCCTAAACACATGCTCGGTGTCAGTCTGGGCGGGTCTCAGTGAGGGGCTATCCATAAACTACAACGTTCAAAATTTTAAAATTTTGCACCCCCACCCCCCCCTCCGACGTTCAGCGACGTTTTCGCCATGACCCCCCCCCCCTAAAAATACGACGTTTGGGAGGCACCCCCCCCCCGAAATAAAGTTTTCGTTCAGAATCTGCAGCTGCTTCTGACTGCATAAATGCAATGGTACAGCAGTACTAGGCAGCAATCCACTTGTGCATGTGGGAAAACAATGATTCATTGAAATATCTCAAAATTATTTCGAGATTCATGCAGTTCTTCCTGAGTCAAGATGTGCATCGGTTCTTCAGCAGCATCAGAGGGCACCGACAAGTCTGATGAATCCAAGTCAGACTCAGATTCAATTTCTGTCTCAACAGAAACTTTCGTTCGGTTGTGTAAAGCAGCTTTATGACGCCCGACAGCTTTGATCGAAGGGAAATACAGTCCACACGTCGGACAGATTCATCTTTCAATTTTAGAAATCACGCTAACATACTGTAGCATGAGGTGATGCTGTAAAACTATAAAATGTGTCAAAAACGTTTGTCTTTCTATCCCTTCTTGTTTGTTCTGCAATCGTTAAATCTTGCCAAAAAAGGCCAGAAATACGTCAACGTTTTGCGTCAACCCCCCACCTCCCCTGCGACGTTCAGCGACGTTTTTCGGGGTACCCCCACCCCCCTCTCTGAACGTCGTAGTTTATGGACGGCCCCTGATAGCTGTCCCCGTTCCATATCTCCTAACAATTGTATGGTTGCTATTGTAGGTTTTAGGTGCACCAGCAGCTCCAGTCGGTTCCCATTTACCTACTCGCTGTCACCAGCTTTCGATGGCCTGGGTTGGACTTTGTGGCGACAACCAACTCCTTGCGGCAAGAAACTTGAGAGAGAGGATGAACGCACGACGACGCGCACAGTGGCTTTGCGGCCTAAACCACTGCACCAACTGTGCCGGCTACGCAAGCCAATTTTCATGATTGAATTCCATTCCATCCTGCAGTGAATTTATGCAACAACTTGTGAAAATGTTTAGCTGAAGGATGTTTGGCAGAACCCAATCGGCCACTTACCAAAGCTAAGACTAGCTGTGAGTGCCAGGTCTCCTTCAACGTTCTTCTTGTCACTGACTTTGCTGACTTGCTTGTCGAATTTGAAGACCGCATTGGCGCCGTACTCGATTCCTGTCACCACATGGGTGGCCAGTTTGTTGTCCAGCTGATCCTGGTACTGCACATTGCCAATGGTGGCCATGCTGAGTTCGCGAAAGTGCGTGCGGCGGTGGTACTTGAACGACACTTCGGCCTGATAGTTGCTTGAACTCTGGCTTTGTAAGTAGTTGGCTGAACAGAGTATAAAACCAATAATGTAAAATTAGTTGATTGTAATTCGCAGTTACCGTATAGTGCTGTTTATAGTACCCCCTATTTATAGTACCCCGCCTAAAAAGACAAGCAGAGGATACAGACGAGCGCATTCTAATGGTAAACTTTTAGGCCACCCACATACGTAGCTCTTGTTGATACTATTTTTAGTAGCTGTCATTTCAGAGAAGTTAGTTCAAAACTCAATAATTACCATTCAAACACTTAGTGCCATTTATAGTACCCGGGTTAGATTTAGTTTAGTAGACAGTAGATTTAGGGGGAGGGGGTAGGGCACTAAAAAACGCTCAAAAATCGAACAAATCGCAATTTTTGCGCTAAAAATCGCCAAAAATCGCTAATTTGGGCTGAAATACAGCTAAAAAGTGCTGTTTTGCAGGCGATTTTGGCAATTTTTGTGTCTGAAATTGTAAAAAATTGCAAAAATTTGCTTGCCAGAAAAATCGGAGGGGGGGGGTCGGCGAAATCGTCTCGGCGGGGGGGGTCCCCATCCTGGGGGATCTGGACTAAGTCGGGTGGGGGGCAGACCCCCCAGACCCCCCTGTTAGTGTTACATGTATGAATCATAGATGTTCTGATGTATGTACATACTGTAACCTATTTTTTACACCAAATCGGTAATTTCAGCAAAGAACTCCACATACTATTGTTAGTTTCTTATACAGCAGATTTCGTAGGTGCCATATATAGTACCCGGGTACTATAAACGGATTCAATTTTATTTTCGCAAAACCCTAAGTGCCATATATAGTACCCAGGTACAATAAACATCACTATACGGTAGTACAGGGTCCCTCAAAATGAACAACCATGCCGATTTGTTGCTGTAACAAGCGCAAATCTCAACCGATTTGAATGAATCCTGTTTTTAAATGAAAGATAAATAAATTGTTGAAAGATTGACGAAATTTATATTAATATATTCTGCTTAGCTCCTGAGATATTTGTCCTCCAATTCAAAACAGAGATTTAGGCAATGAACAAGAATGATTAAAAACAAAACAAATCAGCAGACCTTTTACTTTTGCAACCAAACCATTTGAGTGAATCATTTTTTTGAATGAAAGAGTGATAAATTCTTGAAAGATTGGAGCAGGGTTAATGTACACTGCTTAGTTCTTGAGATATTTGCCGTCAATGTGGAAACTGCTTTGGCAAGGGACAAGAGAGATTCCGTTGCACTTCACAATAAAAACAGATTCCTACTGCTGAGGGATAACCAGAGTTTACTGATTAAGTAACCGAGCGTATGTGTCACCAAAAGCCGTCAGCAGAAGTACGAAACCCGTTTTATTATGAAGTGCAATGGAATAATGAAAATCCCTCTTGTTCATTGCCAAAATCGCTCTTTTGATTTTGAGATCGAATATCTCAGCAAATAAGCAGAGTACAAAAACAAAAATTTTAGCGTTACTTTAAGAATTTGTTTATCCTTTGCATTTAAAGAAGGTTTCATACAAGTGTTGATACAGCGTCGGTTGCTTTTTTGGACAGACCCTGTATATTTTTAGTTTAGCTGCTGCACTGGTATCACTTCATTACACTAAGGTTTTCACTCATACCGTCAACAACTGTCGAGAAATGAGGAGAAACGCTGCTAGCTTGCTAATAGGATGTGCAAGTGGTTTACCTGCGCCGTGCACCTTTATCAGACCTCCGAGGAAGCTGGCCGTGATTTCAGCACTAAGGTGGAAAGAGTGGGCCTTGCTGGAAAACGAATTGCCAGCTACCAATTCGGACACAGTGTTGGGCATGAGTTCCTTGTGGGCATTCTTCTCTATCACACTGTCGTCCCACAGTGACTCCAGAATCAGTGAATCGCTTCGCACATCATACAGTGCACCAAGCACAAAAGGTCGACCCAGTGCTGCAATGCAGACATGCTCGTTAGCTTGGCTTAACCTCTTATGTGCACTGGGCACTGAGCTAACTGCTGAGATTACTGGAACCGAGTTTAAAATAATACTGTTTTGAGTTTAAGATTACCGGCGATTTGTAGTTTCTGAGCGCCTCGAGCCGCAACCAAGGTGCAAAACGTGAACGCCGCTGCCAAACACATCTTCAGATATTGGCTCTTCATCATGAAGTGGTGAACCTCAAAGTGAACTGCCAGCATGAAACAAGCTTGCATGTTGTACGTACCGATTTCTCTTAAATACGCTAAATCTTAGATTTTGCAACGCTACCAAGTGACTGACCGTGAACTTGAATGGTTTCAATCTTACCTGTCAAACCGACAGCAGTGCGTCAGGGTCGGAAATCAATTCTCACCGTTAGAACCTGTGCCTGTAGGAGTGCCACAAGGATCCATCCTTGGGCCGCTGCTGTTCTTGCTCTTTGTTAATGACCTCCCTTTGGTGGTGCAGTATGCTGACTGTACCATGTTTGCCGATGATGTACAGTTGAGGATTTCTTATCGTACTTGCGATGCTGAACAACAGTTGCACCGACTCCAACAAGATCTTGACTCTGTCTCTACTTGGTGCAATCACAACTGCCTCAAAGTGAACCCAGCTAAGACCCAAGTGTTAACAGTTGGTACCAGCCAAAACCGCCGACAGCTCGTTGTTGCACCGAGTTTGTCTCTGTTCGATCAACAGCTGGAAAACCTAAGGGAGGTAAAAAATCTGGGAGTGATTCTGGATGAAAACCTTAATTTTCTGCCCCACCTGCAAAACGTGTCGAAGAGATGCAAACAAGACATGTTTGCGATCAATCGAGTCAAAAGCTGCATCCCTCGGAAACTCTTGATCCGAGTGATTGAGAGTACGGTATTGCCAAAGATGTACTACGCATCTGCGGTCATACAAGCAGCACCACCATCGTATGTCGACCAAACGCTGCTGCGAGTCCTCAATTTAGCTGCCAAAACAGTGTTCGGCTTGCGAAAGTTCGATCATGCCACTACTTGCAAACAGCAGCTTGGCTGGCTGGACCCCAAATTGGAGCTTCGTCGTCGCACTCAGCTGTTGGCGTATAAACTTTTCCTGGAACGCGACCCAGAAGGGGCAGTCGAAATTTCGAACACGAGGAAATCTGCGCGCTTAAATTCAGTGCCAAAGCTTGTTGTTCCTAGTTTTGTAACAGACTCTGCTAAGCGAGCTTTTAGCTACAGAGCCCCAACTTTGCTAAATGATGTTTGTGAGCAAATCGATCTTGACCTGACTGTGCCTCCTAGTTATGCTACGTTCAAATATTTACTAAGTGTTTTATATGACCGTTAGATGCTTGATTTTGTCTTATTGTTTGCACGTTTTGTGTCTGCACAGCACACTCTTCATACGTCATGTTTTATGCAATCCTATCCTGTATAATTCATGTGGATTAGTCTGAAATTGACTATATCGTTTGAAGAGATAAAAGTCTAAAGTCTAAAGTCTAAAGTCTAAATATCAGCAGTGGAAACGTCAAATTCGGTGCCTTTTCAAGCGAATTTTAGACTAAAAATTAGTGATTTCTGAGCCAGTTTGTTAGTACTGGAACCACTACTAGTACTTGTATTTTTTGGTCGGGGAAGGGGGTCCCTTAACCTGTCTCGGGGGAGGGTCGGGGCGGGTGAGGGGGGTTTGGCCTTTCCAGCAGGGGGTAGCCCCCAAAGCCCCCAAAACATGTATGAAGAGGACAATGACATGTACGAAAACCGCCTAATCCTGCAATAACTCCTAAATGTACTTGCGTTCCTTCGACTAAGTAATCTAGGGCTTGAAAAGCCAATATGCAATATTACAGTACACACTTTTGTGTAGTGCTACGTCAACTTAACAGCCAAAACTATACTTCAGCTTTCGAATAACAAAGCAGCTTTCTTACAGACGGTAGGGCGAAAGGACTTTGTGATCAATCATTTCTACAAAAGTTGCACTAAACTGGATGAAAAATACCGAATCCCAAATACCTTAGTATTCCCAAAATAATCAGTATACCGGGTACGAGTATTTATTAAAATACCTGCAATCGGTAGGTATTTATTGAGTAGGTATTCCCAAAATACCCAATCTTCGGTATACCAATTGTGTAAACGCGTCCACGCGCAACGCCCCTTGTCATATACTGTATATAAATTTACGAAAGTGTATGTTTCTAAGGGTTCAACAGTACACACGAGCACGCGCAGAGTGGCTTTGCGGCCTAAACCACTACACCAACTATACCAAGACACTGTTTTAATTTAGAGCAAAATGAACAAAACAAGTGATGAGCATGGAAAAGTCAAACAGCGACAGAGCTCCTCAACTAATTAGCTAACCAAAACCGACTTACCGAACAGATTTAATTAGACTGCTTTATGTCTTGAACTGTATCGCAACACCAGCAGAGAGGACCTCCAAACGGAACAGTCAAAAGCGCACTAGGTGCTGGCCTATAAAAAGACCGCTGCTGATAAGAAACAAAGTTCATAATCTTGCGAGTTGTGACAGGTGTCTGCTATTCTTAACTGTTTTACAGATAAGCTGAGCAGCTTATCCAAACGTCCGATTTACGGTCAGCTGATCGGTCACACGTACATCTCAATAATCCGCAAACCACTATTTCTATAGTACAGGCCTTGCTATAGGATGTCTCAAAAAATGGACACATTTCTTTTTACTGCCATTTGACCAAAGAGGCTGAAATTTGGAGCACTGGTGCCAAAATTCGGGGAATTTTATGTGTTAAAATTTGGTGCACCAAAAAACTCTGAAATTTGTTAATCTCGAAACCAGAGGAAAAATGTTAAAAATGAACGCACTTCTGTTTGCTGTAAATTCTGCAAATTTTCGTCAATTGACCTGGAATCGGTGCTGTTTGTTTTCCGGAAAAAAAACTCAAGCCGGTTTTTTCCGTTTTCTTTTTCGTTTTTTTTTCCAAAAGTTGTTTTCCGAGATGACAGAAAAATTTTTAACAATCGCTTTTTATTGCAGAATTCAACAAAATAGCGTGAGTTTTATTAAGAAATGCACTAATTTCACATTTTAGAGCAGTAATTTGATTTAATAACAACAAAAATACAAGTTGCCTGAAAATGGTACCGGTATTTTTTGCCAAAAACAGCTAAGTTGTGCCAAGAAATTGCTTGTAAGGCTTCTATTAACGTAAATTCAAAGCATTTGCAGCGAATTATACCAGTTATTGTGCCTATTTCCTTTAAAAATTTGCTTGAGTTTTTTCCGCATTGTAGTTTTTTTCCGAGCCCCTAGGAAAAAATCGAAAAAACCGAGGAAAAAGCCGACCCAACAGCCCTGCCTGGAATGGGGAGAATATCTGCTGAACCTGGGCTATTTTGTGTTAAAATTTTATGCATTTGGACAGACGTTATTTTGAGAAAATTCTGAACATCAGTGTTTTATGTAGCACAAGGGTCAGAAACACTAATTAGTAATTACTGTGCGTAGTTCTTAAGGGGAACCCTGATTTTCTTGAGACTATCCCAATGTCAATGTCCTGTCCTAAACTTGGCCGAGACCTTGACAGTTAACAGTTAACTTAACAGTCTGTACTATAGGTAGTTTTTGGATTACCATGTAGCTGAAAGGGCTGCATATAATTTCCACATACTAAATTAGTTGCAAATCAAGTAAGTAATATGTTCTAACAGACTTGTTAATTTTTACTTGAATTTTAGCATAAATTGGTACAACAATTACCATTGCTGTTGGTCTCAATCTCAGCCAAAAATTCTAACAATCACACAGTCTAGTGCAGTGCACATTCTTTGAACAGCCATAGCATTCACAGTTTTTGCCATAACAACGGCCACCCAGACACTGTTTGTTCTTATCGAAGCATTCTTTCGTGCATCTTCGAGTAGTGCAGGCTGCAAGGAAAGAAGAAAATATCAGCGAACGCAGACAACCTTGATCTTACCAACTGTATCTTTACACAGGCCTCTAACTTCCAAAGCATCTCGCATATCACTCAGAGTGAAAGTAAATCCGTGGGCATACAGATGCACATGGTAGTTACTTATATTGGGCTAAAAATATGTTTCCGTCAGGCACTCACTACTAAATATGTCAGTGTTTATTAACCTCTTGAACATATTCATCCCTTCTAAGGGTAACCATAGAACCATGAAAAGCAGCTTCTGGGTTGTTTCTGACCACAATGGGAACCCAGTTGTAAACAAGGTCAAGCTCTTTATGCACTGGAATGGTTATTTTTTGGGCAAACAGCACTTTGACCAACTTTGTGTGTGCATATGTTTCTGCCAAAATGAAGAAGTCTCTAGCTTCTTGATCGTCCCACCACAGTGCAGCACACTTCTTTCTCCAGGACTTCAAAATCATGCACCTGCACATGCGTTTCTGCTATGCATATGAAGTGCAAGAAACTTGTGAGACGTACTCTACATAGTCCTGCTTGATACCATCAATTGGGACTGTTGGCTCAAATGCATAGAAGGTTAAACCGCACACAGACATTTCTCCTTAAACAGGACTTTTTAAAGCTGAATTTTATAAATCACTTGTATGGATGCGGATGGATGGATGGATTGTCCAGTTGGGGCCATCGTAACCCCTGTGTTAGGGCACACTGCGGGCCCACCACGCACGCCCATATCATCCTGCCCTTCCTTCGCTACTAGCCGGCACACATCCTCGGTGTCAGAACGCATTATGTCGCGCACAGTCACTTTGCGCCCTAAACCACTACACCAATTGTGCCAGCTTATAAATCACTTACGCCGATGTCCTTTGATTTTAGTATTTTCCAAGGTTCGACAATCCCAAACTGGAGTGTACTTCTGTTCAACTGTGGCGTGAAAAATGCAACAGTCAAGTGTGGTTTCGTGCGACCCAGATATTGTGTTTTGCTCAAGTACTCCATTCTTCTTCAAGTAGCTAATTAGATTGTCACAATGATCTAGATATATTTACTAGGACAGTTTAACTGAGTCAGTAGAGTTGCGCAGCTGACCTGGGACAACCTGGTCACACAGATTAAAGCAGATGTCGAATAGTCCATCCTCAGTGTAACACCAAGGTAGTATGTGACCTTGCTTTGTAAAGCGTCCTCTGCTGTATCTGCAGTGGTTGTAATGCTCCCCGTGCAGATGGAAGTGCTTCATCTCTGACTTTGTCCATGCTCTGCATTTCCTTCCAGAAATACTGACATCTTTGGTGCCTGAGTACAACTTCACAATCTCTGTATGATTTCGTTTGCAGAACTCTCTCTGCGCAGCAGAGTATGCACAGTCCCGAATTTCATTCACACATGGGTACTCTGAAAGAGAAACAATTGAAAAAGAAGTGGAGTTTTTACTGGTAAGCCTCGTACACAACACAACATACACATACGCTCTCAAACGCACACACACATACAACCAACCACACACAAACTCAATATCCCAAACACTGCTACAAACAATCAAACTCTTCATCACTCCCGCTCAGATGAAAGTCAGCTGGGCCGCCGCAGTGCCTGACAATCGTGGGAAAGCGAACTGCGGGAACTGCTCCGCCTCTGTTGACTCGGAATCTCCAGTAGTTGCTCTGCACTGATACCGTGCTGGTTTGATCTCTTGCGCGCCACGTTGCGGCCTTTCTGCGCCATAGCCTTGATCTGACGACTTGTCAATGGTGAGACAGACTTGCCACTCCTGGACAGCGAACTCAAGTGAATTGCCATTCTTCTCCACCTCTGTCCTCTTCTTCTCATCCCCTTCTCCTTACTCTCACTTTCCTCTTTCTCCTTCTCTTCTTCTTCGATTTCTTTCTCTTCCTTCGCGCTACCCTCTCCATCATCATCTTTCCTTTCCTCATCCTTTTGTTAGGAAAGTCTTTATGGGTGTTGGTGTTGGAATGCTGTGATAGTTTAATGTTGTGTCTGATGGATGATGGGATGGAGGCCGAGTGGCCGGGTGCTAATAAAGTTTAGTTGGGCTGTGTGACTGGTTTACGAGGCGGTTGCTTTTCCCTAACAGTTGGTGACCACGACGAATTGGTAAGTATGTTTACCCTGCCGGGTACTTCGGGTGCTTCGGCAGACCCTAGGCAGGAGCGGCGTGATCGCAGGGATGAGGTGCGCGGTGATCAGGCCGCCGTAGCACAATTGGTAGCCCAAAATGCGGCGCTACAGGCGCAGCTAGAGGCTGCCAATAACGCCTTGGAGGCGGCAGCGCAGGTAGCTGCTGACCCGGTAGTTGAACAACCCTTGGTACCGGTAGCTCCAAATGCCGAGCATTTAGCTCATGAGGGGAGAAGATTTCCAGACATACCATATTTCTACGGTAATCCAGGTGAAAATTTTAAAGACTGGGCTGATTATTATGAATTGTGTTCTAATGCGTTAGAGTATAATGCCCAGAAAATGACCAGAATGTTGCCTACGTATTTGCGCGGTTTCGCTGCCGATGTGTATCGGGCTTTACCTGACGCAGTGAAACAAAATTACGAGCAGCTAACACAGCAGTTAGCTGAACGCTTTCAACCTCCGGAACTGTCAAAGTTCCTAGGACGGCAGTTGCACCATCGCAGGCAGATGGCGCACGAAAGTGTTAACGATTATGCGTGTGAAATACGTAAGTTAGCTAGGGCCGCTTACGCCGATATGGGTCAGCAAGCTCTAAATCGGTTGACGACCGAAGTATTTTTGGCAGGGTTAAAGCCATTAATAGCCGAACGTATTAGTTTAGGCAGCGAGCCAGAAAACTTTGAGCAAGCTTTACGGGCTGCTCAGAAGCATGAGCACACCCTAAAACAGTCTTTAGGAGTTTCTGTGCCTCTGAGTAGTGTAAGCGGGAATGCTAATGTGGCGCAATCGGAATTTGCGAAATAGTTAGCGAATTACACTTCCGTGCTTGCGCAATCGGCTGAGGCGGTGAAAAAAGAGTCTGGCGCCCGTGCCCGTCAAAACAAAACAAGACGGCATGTTGTGGCTGCGACGGCGGGAATGCAGGATTCCAGCGTCGATAAGCTACGTCGGGACTTCGCCTCTTGTACGACCCAAATAAAAGAGGTCACTGACCGACTGGCTAATATCGAGCAGTCACAACAACGGCCTCCATATAGGCCACCAGTTAGGTCTGGCACTGGTGTAAGGTGCTATAACTGTAACAGGTTAGGCCATATGGCTAGGGACTGTAGGACGCCAGCATGTGAGGGAAACGTAGGAAGGCCGAATAACGGCCGAGTTCAAGCCAGAGGCGGACAAGCTGCTGGTCAGTCTAGTTTTCGGGCAGGACGTAGAAATAATCAAGTAAATGCCCTAAATACTGATAGTAATGCTAACTTACAGGCAACACTGGTTCATGCGGTACAGACTGCTGTGCAGACCGCACTTTTAAGCGATCCCCCTCTTGAGGAAGATGCTGATAGTGTGCATAACGTGTTTGCTCTTACAGGGATGAGTAGCCGTTGCGAACACTCGGCGCAGGAGTTTGAACGACTATCGCACAGGAAGCGAGCGGTCCTTCGTTGCCCGAAGGGGTTACATTCCTGCTTTACGGACGAGCCGGATTCTTGCAACGTGCAAATCGAGGGCAAGTATTTACTCTGCCTCTGGTGAGCCAAGTCGAAGGCCAAACGATTTTGCGGGATGTGCCGATTCGCCGATTTGTGGGTGGAGGACGATGATGAAGAAGTAGCTGTGGCTACCCCCCAGCCCAGAGAGGAAGACGCAGTTGTTACTGCTGCCAGCGTTGATGCCAGCTCACAACCACTTCCTCGCACCCCGGGTATGAAAGTTCACTGTTTTTATGTGCACCTTATGATTTACGAACCTGTCACTGAGCAGAGGCAACAGGCCGGCCTCATACGATACCATATTGGTATCAGTGTTGCCTCGTGCCCAGAGGACAACGGTAGCGAGTTGAGTCAGTGCACAGAGTTCTGTTTGGCAAAAATCCTGATCAGGTGGTGGCAGTTTATTTGTGATATTAGTAATCAGCGCCCACACAAAAAACACAATCCACCACCCCCACCAAAACTTCCCTTTTTATGTAAAAAATTGCAAAATTCTCCAAATCTCCCCCACCCGGGCCCCCCCCCCTGTTACATGTATGTTAGTAATCACATAAGACAGTCTCTTTGTGTTGACTGTGATAGTGAAGCGAGTTGCTGCCAGTATAGTTCCTCGAAATTGTGTTGTGAAGTTGTGGAACTGAGAAGCCAAACCTGTGAGGTTACAGTACTCTTAGTTGAGTTAAGTGACGCGTCCAATTCAAATTTTGTTATGGGAGACAACCCTAAACAAATTGTTTTTACTTCTAACAGTACTGTAGTACGTGAACTAAGGGGTAGTCCAAAATCAGCTACAGGAACAGCTGTTACAGGTCACACTGATGCAGACCAGGAAGTTTTGTTGTCAGCCATAGATGAGCTGCAAACCTTGCGTCAGAAGACGTCTGAAAACACAGCCCAGGTGCAGTGGCTGACTGAACAAGTCGAAAAGCTGACAAAGAGGACCCGAGCTTTCAATGAGCAGGGCAATATCGTGTGTATGCACTGCGGTAACGACCTCCACGGGTGGAAGGAGTGTCCGGATAGACCAAAACCACCTCCCAGGACAGAGGTGGGTCGTCAGCAACCACGAACCGAGACTAGAGATGTTCAATCCAGGACCGCTCAAGGACGAGTGAGTTCTACTTCTACTGCTGCCGTGGTGGATAGTCGGCATCAACGGGCAAACAGAAACTCGAGTCAAGTGCCTCAGGATAGTGGTCGGTCGTCTGACAGAAGCTACAGTCGAGGCGGCAGACGCGCCCAATTCTACCCCCAACGTGGTTATATGGGCAGACCATCACGACATCCTTGGCACTACCAACCTTGGCCGTACTTTCCACCACCACCACCGTCGTACTATCCCACAATGGATCCCGGTGGTCGGTATCAGGGTCATCCAGATGAAGCTGAAGCCGAGATGGATGCAGAAGTGCTAGAGCACCAGGTCAACACGCTGGAATGGAAACCAGGCCCAATTGCGTCTAAGTTGTGGCCGAATTTCTTTTCCACCTTCACTTTGGGAGTTGTTCAGGAGACGTGTGTACCGTACGGGTCATTGCGGACGGACCAAGGAGACGTCCATGTCCGATTTATGGCAAGGTATGCCCAAGCGGTGGCACCAACTACTGTCTGCTCATTTACCACCATCGGCGGCGGGAATCGCCGATAGTGTTCGTTACCCAGTTAGTAATGACTCGGATCCAGCTAATGCCAAATTTCAATACATTTATGACAAATTAGAAGCTTTAGAAACGTCAGATTTTCGTAGTGTGTGGCTTAGCCTGTGCGACCTGGCTAACCGACAACTTCAAATAATTTGGCAGTTACTTTCGTTGGATCCTACCCTAGGAGCAAGGGCACTGTTGCATCAGTCAGATATTCATGCAGTGTGGGCGGGAGAAGCTCTGTTAATTTCAAAGTGTCGTGTACTGTTGCTAAGTAAATTTATTTTAAATATAATTAAATTATAATTTACTTACCACATGCCCTGAGAAATATAATTAAATTAAAATTTACTTACCATTTCTGAGAGAAATTTAATTTAATTATTATTTACTTACCACATTTAATTAAATTAAGTACATTAAGTATATTTAAAATGGGCCTGATTTTGGCGCCTAACACCTTCAGCTTTGCTTCCAACTAAGCAAGGATGCTATAACAGTTATCAGAATGAAAACAAAACGAGGGTGTCGCAGGTTAAAGCAACACCAGGTATGGACAAAGGGAGTTAAGGGCCAGGGGATTTACTCGCCTCAGACTCTGACCTACTGGCCCTCTGGCTACCGCTACCCCTTCAGGGTATTTTGGAAGAATATTTTGATGGAAGTGTGACTAGGTTAGGTGTGAATGAGCTCAGTCAGACTAGCTTATTTCAACCTATCTAAACGAAAAATTAGCCAAAAAACCTAAATTCTAGCAAAAAATCGGACTCTCAACCCCCCATCAGCCAGCCGCCGCTACACCCTCCAGCCAGCCCCTTAGAATTTGAACATTTGTCACCCCTCAGCTGAAATGATAGCCCATGTCTGTCAACAGTAATAATGACAGTTGGTCAGAATTCGAACCTCAATCGCAAGAGGCTTTCCAGTCAGTTTCTGCTTTCATCCAGAACAGACAATGCCTGTGAGGCTGAACATATGCTGTCGCATAGCAAAACTGGCTGAAAAGTGCCTAATATCCACACTTAGCTCGGCAGATAAATTGGAGTAGTTTGTTTTGTGGGTGATTAAGAGAAACAAGCGCAAAGACGAAAGGCGATGGGCGGGCAGGCGGAAAATTGTACTGTAGAATCTAAGTATGGCTTGCCATTGAAAGGCATATTGTAGATACCGACAACCACTCATGCACCACTTGCAAATGCTGCCAAAAAGGTTCAGCAGTAGCTAGGCTTGTGTAAGTAAATTAAGTATATTTTAAGTAAATTAAGTAAATTATTTTTGGTAAGTATAATTTACAAATTATAATTATAATTAACTTTTCCTGTTTTCGTAGAAATTTAATTTAATTATAAATTTACTTACCAAATAATTTACTTGTATTAGTAAATTTCTAAAAAATATAATTAAAATTATAATTATAATTTACTTAGCAACAGTAGTGTCGTGCTGTGAGTGCAGATAAAATACTGTGGAATATGGAGTACCAAAATACTTGTTATAGCTATACCCCAGTTTTGGTAGACGCTCACTTGTGGTTTATAGCCCCTGGTACACTGGACTTAGTACCAGAAGCCCCTGTAGTGCCATGCGAGCACAAAACTTACAGTATTTTCGGTAAACAAGGGAAGTGGTATACTCATCAGGGAGAAGTATTTGTGAAACGATTTCCTATTGAAATTTCTTGGCATGAAAAAGTGGGTAAAGTCGTGTTTTCTGCACCTGCAGTGTTAAAGGATAAGCTGGCAGGTCTGATGACTTATTCTGTACCGTTAAAGCACGATACTTGGCGCACTTGGCGCATTGAAAGGCAGTTAAATCAATTAATAAATTATACTGCAGAGCTATCTCTCGATCCATCTGGCTTTGCTAAGGTGCTAAAAGGAGCCGGGGAAGGAATCGGAGCCACGGTCAGTGGGTATGGCCAAGCTCTAGAGCACCTTGTAGTTGGTGGTGCACACGGTGCTTCTACATTAGTTAGTGGCTTGTTGAAAGCCCCAGTGCAATGGATCACTAACTTACTGATTTTAGTAGCCACGGTCGCGGGATTGGCCCTGGTCGGTTATTTCGGACTGAAATGGGCATGGCACCGTGCCCACAAAAGACTTCGCAGCTCCTCCAGAGAGGTTGACAGACCTACGATTGCTGCTGTGCCTTCAAGTGAGTATATGTTACCTATGCATCATATACCTATAGCACCAGTCCCGAGGCGACAGGCTTTGCCTCCACCAATACCGGAAATTTCTGCTGTGGAATTACGACAGCCTGTTGTTCGGTTGCAACAGCCTGTTGGGCTTATGTCAAATCGACGCTGGTCGTCTATATATCGAACACATCAAATAGATGTTCTTGCAGGTGACAAAGGAGGTCACTCTGACAGAGTGGAGGAACCACTACTGTTGACAGTGAGCCTCAGCAGACGAGACTGTCACATTACTACACAGGCACTTTGGGACGATGGCTCAACCCTCACGCTGGTCACGCCGGAAGTGGCCAGGCAGTTCGGTCAGTGGGAAAACTGCTCCGAAACCAGAGTCCGTTCATTAGTGGCCACCCTGTCAACTTCTTGGGACAAATTTGTCTGGATTTCCAAGTCGGTCAAGTTAAAGTTCCGAATCAGCTGTTTCGAGTTGCCAAATTGCGTGGTTACGACGTGATCCTTGGGTTGGATCTACAGCGTCGGCTCGGACAGCACACTATTGATCTAGACCACCGTTGGATTGACTTGCACGGTCAGCGGGTCAGATTTTCGGGTGGTACGGAGACTATCATTTTCGGTCTACTGGACGGGAATGGTTCGCTTGATGGGGCTGCGAGCAACAGCTCTGCTCAGCAGGAACCTCCTCAGGTTTGGAGGCCACGTCAGGATCCCTCAGGAGCCGTTCCTAAGACCGATGGTGATGCTAAGGGCGTCAGCCTTATGCCCGTGCACGTGTTGCCTGATTTCAGTACTCCGGGAGGCTACTTCATAAAGGTACGGATATTGCCGGCGAGTGGAGACAGTGGTGGCGTGGCGGCTAACAGGGCAATGGCAGTAACTGTTAGCGCAGCAATATCTCCCGAGGAGCCGGAAAATCTCATCCACATAGCCCTTTTCAAACAGGCCTTGGAGAGGGTGAACGAAACACTCCCAGAAGAGCCGCGGGATAAGGTTCTGCTGGACCTCATTCTGCAGTCGAAGGCAGACTGCAGGCGACCGGGGGCCGAATTTGAAGTTCTTCGCTTCTCTGCCAACTTAGTGGAGAAGTCGAACTTTGATTTGGTCTTGGGCGGACCGTTTTTTCGAGGTGTTGGCCCCGTGTATTTGCATTGGGGGGCCGCGCTTAGCTCAGGGTTTATGTCCTTCAACCGGCATCAGTTGTCGGCCAGATTGACTATGTACAGGGAGTGGCCGCTGGAAGGCCAGGAGTACTGCCGGGGTTTAGCCGGGTCTGCTACCCCTTCGTTAGCCCAGAGTGCGGCGGTGTACACCAAGCTGAAAGAATTGCAGGTCCAGTGTCAAGGGTTGAAGGCGGTGTTGCAGCAGGTCGAGGAACGAGCTGGCAGGATGTTGGAGGCGTTGGCGTGGGTGGAAGAAGATCAGGACTTTGTGGATGAGCTGGAGGCGGAACTGGCCGGGGAGGGTTGTTAGGAAAGTCTTTATGGGTGTTGGTGTTGGAATGCTGTGATAGTTTAATGTTGTGTCTGATGGATGATGGGATGGAGGCCGAGTGGCCGGGTGCTAATAAAGTTTAGTTGGGCTGTGTGACTGGTTTACGAGGCGGTTGCTTTTCCCTAACACTTTCATCACCATCATCCTTTCTAACTTCTCTCTTCTCGTCATCTCACTTCTCATCGCTTTTTTCCTCACCTTTATTCTCTTCCTTACCATCATTCCTCTTCCTCCTCCTACTCTTCTTCTAACCAACTCAAAGAACACAGAATCGTCTGTAACTAAATGCCATCTTCGTCTCACTTCCTTTATTCTCTTGATGGTGAAGAAAGTGTACAAGACAGTAGGTCAACAAAAATTAAGTATTTATTAGAACGTTGGCACCGATTACACACTGGAACATCAAAAACAACCATGAGAAATGAACTGAGCGCAAAAAATACCCTATAGTTAATTTCATGGCACTTAGTGCATAATTCTCCTCTGGAAAACGTCTGAAAAAAGGTCAGATTTTCGACCAACTTTGACCGACCACTGTTCGAGAACCGAAACGATTCCCACTAAATTAGTTTGAAAGCAGTTTTGGATAGCCCATACAAGGGCTAATTGACGCCTAAAGTGTGGAGCCTAGATTGAGTGCTCAGCAAAATTCCAAGGCATTTGAAAATTGGATGTAAAAATTTCTGATTTTCAGCAGTTCAGATCGAGAACTACAAAATGAGACTGGGTGAAACTAGAGCGATGAAATTGATAGACCAAATAGTCCATACAAATGCTTAATTGTCTGCAAATTTCAGCCAAAATAGCTCAATTCTGAATAGAGTTACAAGCTCGTTACATGTACGGCATCGATTTTTTCGGATGCGCCGCCGGGCGATCTTCTGGTCCGTGTGGTCGAACTCGAACAAAGGCGGGCTGGGCAAAACCGTTTGGGACAATAAGTTAACTATACGAAAGGTTCATCGTGAGGTATACAACGTTCCTGGGTGCCGACCTCCGTGTGAACATGTTCTTCGCTAGCCTGCCCCACTCTTACAGACAATGCTAAAGTAATGACTAGCTACAGTACCTTACCTGTGAATGGATCTGGGCATTTTGGGAAACAGTACTCCCACTTTCCAGGATTGGTGAGTTTGTTATATTCCTTGTCAGGTGGTATGTAAGTATAGCACCAAGGGGCTCTTGGGTACCATCCCTTGCTAACCCTACAGTAAAAGTGTGTGTATTTTGTTGTCGTGTCATATCTTGGATAGCATCTCTGTCCAGATCGTGTTGTGCTCCTAAGACCAAGGTATGTATTTTCGTAACACTTGAGGCTTCCTTCATGTGCACACTCTCTTCCTTCATCGACGCATCCTTCATTATCTAAAATGCAAATTCTAGCATAGGAGGAGCTATAAGACAGAGTTACTGTGAGCAGCTTACAGCAATCGTAAAAACAGTAATCCCACTCTCGCTCAAATTTTGGGTAAGCTATCAAGATTTTGGTGTAGCACCATGGCCCATAACCGCGACCAGGGTTGCGACAGTAACTGTGGTTTGCGTGTGACAACCATCCTGATTTGGTATTCAAATTCCACTTGACACATTTGACACCTTTTTTGGTAGTGTCCCGAGTGCCAATGTATGACTCAAATGGCCGACACACTGGGTTTTTGTTCCAAGCACATGGACCTTCTGCCTTCTTCTCTTCTACACATTTTCCACCTGAAACCAATATAGAAATGGTTCCAAAAGTGGACACTGATTTTCCAATGGCCTGTTTTAAGATTGAATCATATATACCTGAGGGAGGCAGTGAGCAGGGTTCAAAACAGTAGTCCCACTCATGTTCCTCTAGACCGTAGAAGCACCACGGAGCATCGTGTCTACCTTCAGTCATTCTGCAGTAGTCGTAATGAATTCCTTTCTGCTGTTTCAGCTCAGCTGCGTCCCATGGATTTTGGAATCTGCACGGCTTTCCAGTGCGGGTCTGTGACTTTCTACCCCAGTAGGCAAAAGGTTTGCAGGCGTCACTGCCTTGGTAAGCACAGTCCAGCTCTTCATTGACACACTCATAACCTACAGACCAATGAGCAATTGAACAAAATAAAGTAGTACCTGTATATAATTATGGGTTTAGTTTGTTACATACAGTCAGGCACTTAACGCCGTTTATGGTACCGACACCATATAAGGTGCCGGTACCATATATGGTGACGGTACCATATATGGTACCGGTACCGAGGGTAGTGGTACCACATATGGTGCCCCCACGTTCGGCGACTGTGGTGGTACCATATATGGTACCGGCACCATATATGGTACCGTCACCATATATGGTACCGACACCATATATGGTACCCCTGCCCATGGCCATGGGTGCCGGTACCATATATGGTACCGGTACCGGAAAAACGCGAAGGTGGGGGTACCATATATGGTACCACCACAGACCTCGAACGTGGGGGTACCACATATGGTGCCGGTACCATATATGGTACCACCACAGGCCCCGAAGGTGGGGGTACCATATATGGTACCACTACCTACGTAGAGTCAGTATTAGTATTAGTCAGTATTAGTCAGTAGTAGAGCGTTCCTACCCAATTTAGGGTCAGGACAATGTTTGTAGCAGTACTCAAAAGAATTTGGATGAGACTGCGGACGACACCAGGGACTCTCCCTGTCATAGGTCCAGATGCACTCATTATCGAAAGAGTCATCCAGGTGGTAGATTCTCTTATCAGTGTCAGACCAAGGGGCACACCTTCCCCCACTGTAGCCAAGATTCTTGTTGCCTGTGTAAGTGCCCCCTCCTTCGAAATAGTATGCACAGTCTTTGTACTCATTGACATCTATGTGACCTGAGCAGAGTAGCAGCAGATTTGTACTCAACCTAAGAATTTATACTACAGTCATACTCGGTTTAGGGCATGGTTTATAGCAGTTTTCTCTTTTAGGACCACTGGGCCCACTGACAAAGCACCAAGGTTGTCTCCAGTCGGTGGTTACCCTGCAAATATTGTCATACCCTTTCACTGCATACTCCAGCTGCATCTCGTAAGTCCAAGGCAAGCAGTCTTTTCCCGATAAACCTTTTCTGGCCCAATGCGGGTCTAAGCCTTTGATGCATCGATTTGTGTCGTTCATTGTGCACTGAGTTCCGTCTTCTTGTTTGATGACACATGGATCTAGCTCTGAATATGCAAATATGAACCTTAACAGACATTCTGCTTTGTGCCTGTACCCTCGTTGCAAGCTTTTCCAGTGATCAGTAATAATTTCAAGAAATAGAGTATGACTGTCATAGCCGAGTGCAACTTTCAGTACTGGACCATACAAGCACAGACCACCCATTGTAACTGCTTTAATGTATATCACATTATACGTATGGCCTGTGATTAGATGTGCCCTTGTTGGTGGTCACTATGGACCGTGTGGTGTCTAAGAAGTGACTGGGTCGTGATGTGTTCAATGTGCATAGCTCCTCAGAGACCTAATTATGTAGGCTCAGATCTTTAACTACATGCACAACATCAGCCATCATTAGCGATGGAAGCTTTCTTAGATGCTCTTGACCTTGGCTTCGGCATCTATTTCTTGCTAACGCTGTTAACATATTCAGCCTTCCTGGGCACCATAGTCCGATTTCGGCATAAGGAACCGTTTAATGGATGTTTCTACTTTCACTGTCTCACTTTAGGAGTGGCTGATATCCTGACACTTATTGCTGTTCAGTTCTTTATGCGTTTTCCTGCCAGACTTTGGCTGGCTGAGTTGTGTTTCTCCGGATTGGCCGGAAAATATACAGGCAGAATGGCTAATTTTACTATTTATGCCTTATCATACTCCCAACATTTGGGTATTTTGTTTGTGTGTTGGGATAGGTTCGTGGCAGTGATGATGCCATTTAGATACAAACAAGTGGGTGCATAGTTTGGTTAGATGCAGTTTCTTAGATTTACCCACGATGTTACAGCTGTGTTCAGCAGGGAAGTTAAAACTGATGAGTGTATTTCAACTGCTGGCTCCATTTCTCGCCACCGCTTCAATGCTGTTTTTCCAGAGTGGCGACTACAAGATGTACAAAGTCGGTACTGAAAATAGATATACACCAGTCAAGGTATGCTAGGCATCTTCTTGTTAATTTATTCTCGGTTTTTGTATTCAATTCTTTTTGCAGGAGAATGATACTCAGTTGATTGCAATTAAAACTTACACTATTAAGTTTGAGTTGAATCCTGTAGTCACGGTAAGACAGTTACAATACAGTTCCCTTTATTTGTAATTCCGATCCGATAGTGGACGGCGGATATCCGATACAAAATTTTAGGCGGTGTGTAACAAAAGGTTAAAAACCGGTCATTTGCAAAAGGTTGACCTAGCTACAGTGCGTTCTTACATTATTTTCAGGATATCTATGGAGTTGCATTGCTAGCAACCAACTTCTCATTTACATCTATTATAACTCTGTTTTATGTGGCTATTGGTGTAAAACTGTGGAAACAGAGAAATGCAGTGGCGCCATCGCTCAGCCAAAAAGCACGAGAGGAAGCCAGAAACCGCGATTTGCGTTTGTTGTTTAGTAGTGTGGTGATTTTTATGTTTATGCTCATCTTTGCACTCTACTTAGTATCGGAGGTGGTTTTCAGCAAGTTTGACTACATGGCGTACAGAGTTTACCCGATTATTTCCGACCTGTTTTCTGGATTGAATCCATACTTGCTCCTGATAACTAGTCGGTCGCTGAGAAAACATTTTCGTCTGTTTGTCATGTGCGAAAATGAACAGTAAATCGATTTGTTTGCTTATCTGCCAGATCAAAAGTTTCTAATTTTAAACTAAGTGAAAAAGTTGGCTAGGTGGAAGGAGTCACTTAGTGGAATACCTAGCTGCTCACAAATCAAATCTATCTAGTTTACATTGTGGGCAAAAATGATACAAAGCTTTCTCGCTATATGATGCTGATGAGCCATGGCCTGATCTATGTCAAGAAGCCCTTTGACACTCAATTAGCATTGCTAAATACTGAGCTTGCAGCATCTTTGGGTGACCATTACATGCAGCATTCTGGAACATAAACGTTTCTGCCCTTAGCAACGCAAGAAACATGACTTACCATTCCAAACTAAGTCTGCCCTTGATCCTTCTGTTGTTCAACTCTTCAACTGCTCTACGCATGAGTATGGAAGAGTATGTTTTATGTTCTAACATTTCCCTTTAAGTCAAAACAATGTATTGGGGTTTAGGTACAAAAGGCGTTGCATAATAATAAAGTGCAGTGTGAACTTTTACCAGGAGACAGGAAGACTGCCCTCTCATTTCAACTGTTCGTTTTACATGTCATCAATCTGGTCTAAGGCTGTAGCCAATAACTTAAGTTCCTTCTTGCATGCCTCTTTTGCTTACAAATTGAAGGAGACATGTAACCGGACATGTTCAGCTATACCTTTCCCTTACTACTACTATCTTCACCTAAAAGCTAGGCTAATGCAGATGTACTATGCAAAGAAATTGTTAGGGAAGCGATTAATTTTCTTCACGGTCTATCCAGCTAGGTATTTCGAGGTTATGAACCGAATAAATTTACTAGGGGTCACATTGGCCATTACCTATTTACCAGTTGCAATCTTTATGAATGTTCTAAATGTGTCAGTCCTGCGAAACATGCTAAGCGCAGACACCGGATCTGCAGTGTACTTTCACATGGCTGAGGTGTTGACTGATTTATGCACAACTATAGTGGTGATGCTTGATAAGGTAATGTTGTTTGAGGCGCTAAGCCAATGGTTCATTATCTGCTCCATTCATTATTACCTCAGCTTAGACCAATTAGGAGAGTGGCTGTTGCATGCATTTGTCTGTACAAATCAATGTTTTCTGCTAGCTCTAGTGCTAGATAGATTATATGCTTTCATTTCTCCATTCAAGTATCATCATTTAAATCATCGTAAACGCAGCGCCAAAATTTCAATTTCAATTATAATTTTTAGCTCGTTTATCTTGTGGGGGCCAATAGATTTCTTTTCACTGATAGGTGAACCGGTGGGTAGGGAGCTGTTGGGGATTCGAGTGGCGCAATACGGTTACCGATGGCATGTAGCTGTTGTGTGTACATTGGTCTGTCTGCAGCTTGTCATTAGCTTCTTGTTGTACAGAAAATACAAGAAATATTTGTCGCAGAATGTCAGTCAACAAGACCAAGAGACTAGGGAAAAGGAAAGGCAGAAACGAAATCTCTTAGCTGGCACTGTGGGAGTCAATCTGCTGACAGCTTTCTGTCAACTTATTGCCCATTATGCCGTGCCACTTTATTTGTTTTCTTACGAAACAATGACTGTGGTGACTTCAGAGAATCGATTCATGTTGGAACTGTATTACCCTAAGGTAGCAAAGCAATTTTTGACCCATGTGATAATACCATTTCTGTACTTCACTAATGGCAGCAGTGCTATGATTCTGCATCTGATATTTACCAAAACATACCGAAAAGCATTCTTCGAAACTGGGATTGGTCGGCTGATGCTGAAGGCTAAAGGCAAAGTCACTGGTTTATCTTCGTGAGCGAAATAAATGTCGGTGCTTTGGAAACTGCATACGTTTAATGGGTAATCGTTTAATGGGTGTAGAAAATCGATCTTGGTGCTTAGATAAAATAAACCATGTGTAGTGCGTCATTATGAATAGTTTCATTTTAATAGTAATAAATTAATATTAAAGTGGAGGGCCTACTATTACATTAAATTATATTAAAAATACTCAGAGAGGCTAAATATTAAGAGCCACGTTTTATAAAACCGGGGTGGAGTCTCTTCCCTACAAACCGCAGAACCTGAATCACGCCAGAAATATTTTCGATCGAACATCACTAATATGCAAATTAAGGCCAAAAACGTGTCAATAAAAGCCAGTTTTCCAGTACAGGACAGTGTGTGTTCGTAAAAGCTTTCTTGATACACTTGATATACCTTATCCACGTCAATAAAACCTTTGGCACCCAATTAGCGTTGCTAAACACAGAGTTTGCAGTATCCTTTGGGAGATCATTACATGCAGCATCCAGTTGCGTAAGCCTATCTGCCCTTAGCAACGCAAGAAACATGACTTATCTCTTGAAACTTAGTCTGTTCTTAATACTTCTGTTGTTCAACTCTTCAACTGCTCTACGCATGAGCATAGAAGAGCATGTTTTATGTTCAAACATTTCAAAGTCAGGCATTATATTGGCGTTTAGGTACTTAGGTTTAGGTTCTGGACTCACTCAATAGGTTCAAAATTTGAGCGAAAATTTAGGCAAAATTTGTCAAATTTTCGGTCGGATTGCACAACATTTTCATGGTTTCTTGTTTTTACACCTATTTTTCAAACTGAATATGCGAGAAAACGAAACTACTGCCCAATAAAATGTGGTTTTCGTCTTTCATTACTAGTAGACAGGCTTATATAGCTCAGAAAAGTTGCGGGCAGTGCAAAATTTAAACAATTCTTGAAATTATCAGTGGACTTGAACCTGAACCTATTGTCCAGGTTTTTTAGATGATGGACTTGAACCTGGACTTGAACCTGAAATTTCGATGTTGGACTTGACTTGAACCTGAACTTATTTTTTTAACCCCGGACTTTCCAACAGTAGTACAAAACCCGTTGCACAATAGTAAAGTGCAATGTGAACTTTTACCAAAAGACAGGAAGACAGCCCACTCGCTCCAACTGTTCATTTTTCATGTCACCAATCTGGTCTAAGGCAGATGTCCAATAACCTAAGTCTAAGTCCTCCAGCTGCTCAGCCACAACTCGCCATCACTCTTCCGCGTCCCACAGTGTACCGTTTCGACCAATCGGCTAACGATGTCTCCTTTGCTAACTGGTCCGCTGACGTCACTTCCTTCGTGCAACAATCTGGTCTCCTGTGGCGTAGAGTGTTGGAAGATGCCCTCGATACTCCTGCTCGACAACAGTTCCTTTTGCTTTCCAATGCTCAGAGACTACAGACTCTTGATGACGCGCTTTCTCATCTCAAACCTCTCCTACAAGCGGCCGAGTCCCCATCCAAGTTGCTCTCGCCTTACTTCAACAGCCGCCCAATCCAGACATTGTCAAGCTTGCTTGCCAATCACTTCAAGTCTCAACTGGCCTGTCTTCCTTCTGCGGAGAGTATCGCTGCAGCCGCGTTTGTTAACCTCCTCCCCTATCGAATCAAGAAGCACATGATTCTCCACCTCTCTGATCCCGCTCAGCCTCATGACATCTACTACTTGGTTACTACAGAAGTACGAGTTACAATACTCTCAATCATCGTTCGTCTCCCTCTTCAGTTCCAAAGCCAGTAATGTCCACAGTTCCCCTCCCAGATGTCACAACTGCAACAAAGCCGGCCACTTTGTCCGTCATTGCCGCTTGCAACCCATCTCCCCTACCAAGTCTGCTAGGGGGACGCATCGATATGGGGCGTGATCTGGAGGGCCTGTTATAAAAACATAAAAATACCCCTAGAGGATGTATCAGTTGAAAGGAAAGTGAAGGTCTTTACTAGTAGTCGGATACACAACACAACACAACACACAAACACTCTCAACTCGATAACTGGATGCTACAAACACTGGGAATCATGCATTCCTTCATCACTCCCCCTCACAAGTGTCAACTGGGCCGCCGCTGTGCCTGACAATCGGGGAACAAACGAATGAGCAAGAACTGCTCCGCCTCTGTTGACTCGGCATCTCCAGTAAGTTGCTCTGCACTGACACGGTACTGGTTCGATCTCTTGCGCGCGATGTTTCGGCCTTTCTGTGCCTTCGCTCGCATCTGTTGACTTGTCATTGCAGAAACGGAATACCATCTCTTGGGCAACAAACTCGAACAAACTATCATTCGGCACCAATGAAAGCAAAGTAAAGGTCTTTACTAGTAGTCGGATACACAACACAACACACAAACACTCTCAAGCGCACGCACTCACACAACCACTCAATAACTTGATGCTACAAACACTGTGAATCACGCATTTCTTCACGGTATAAGGCATGCTACAGAGAGCTTATTTTCCAAATTTAAAAATACCTCTAGAGACGCATCGGTATAGGGCACGCTCCAGAGGGCCTGTTTTCCAAACATAAAAATACCCCTAGGGGTACACATCACTATAGGGCACGTTCCGGAGTCATATATTCATAAGAAAGTTAATTAATAAGGTATAGTTAATTTCTGACCTTCCCTGATTCCCCCCTCCCAGATACACCTATACCCAATTTCAGATAGTTTTGCTTAAAAATGCCCAGTTTCGGGTATGGGTATATGGGTACACCGGATCAACAGTAGATATAAGTCACGAAACAGGCATGAAACAGTCTCTGACAGTCTCCATCAATGAACACTGTGTGCAAATTTTCTTACAGCAGTTTGCCTTTTTGTTTTAGATTGCCAAACTCGGTCTTTCTTTTCTGTTGTTTTTCTAACAGTTTTGAGTCTGGCCTATTATAAGTCCATTTTTTAACTGAAAAATGACATAAATTAGCCATTTTAGCTTGAGTTTTTCCCCGATTTATGTTTTTTTCCACCCTTAGGAAAAAAACGAGAAAAAAACGGAAAAAACACACCTCACATCCCTGTTTCTATTTTTTGAGTTAATAATCTACAAAAATGTTCAACATTTAGAATGCAACCTAATTATTCGCTTTGTACCGAACTTGGTTTTCATCCCTATTCCTTAATCCCTGCACGAAAACTAACAACTGCGGTTCTGCCATGGATTGTCTCTTGGCTATGAATGAATGAACATTTTAGCAAGACACTTTGACTCCGTACCAATCAATTTTAGTTGCATAATTTGCATAAATTCATTGCATTATCTATCAACCAACTACTAACAATCACACAACTGAGTGCAGCGGTTGTGTCGAGTGGTGCATCCATAGCACTCACATTTGTCTTTCACACAACGGCCTCCCAAACAATTCGGATTCTTCTTTACACAGCTCTCCGCACACGGGCCTCCTGTACAGGCTACAACAGTAAGCCATGTAAGACTGTAAGAGCATTGCGAGAATGAAACTGTTGCCATCGATTGTCATTAAATACACGCAATGAAGAAGACTAATCTGTCAAGTGGTCATACCTACTGTACCTATGCACCAGCCTTTCGTCTTCAGGGCATCTCTCATTTCACTTATGCTGAATTGAAAGCCATGGGCATAGAGATGGAATCTGTACTCTGGTTCCTTTTCAAGAGGCAAAACCTTTTTCTGTAAACGCAAGGTAATGTACAGTTTTCTCCAAACCAGCCTAACTGACTTACTGTTTTGTTTTCTTCGTCGTTTCTTACAGTCACCATTGAACCATGAAAAGTGCATCCGGATGCCGGCTGAGCAGGATGGGAACCCAGTCATAGACATAGTGTAGAGTTACATTTTCTTCTGTTCTTTTCCATACACTATTGAAAGTTTTATACTTTACTTGTGTTCTGGTCTTGGTGCGGCGGTGCGTCTGAACAACTATGTGGATGTCTCTAGCTTTCTTGTCCTTCCACAATAAAGCACACTGCTTTCTCCAGTGCCGCAGTATCATGCACCTGCAATTGTACAACGAAAACAAACTATGAATCACTGTCACGGCTTATTTCGACATAAAATGGAAAATACTGAATGCTGCAAAACCCTACTGTTTTCGCTTTTGCAGGAGCTTTTAGGTAGAGTGCGAACAATACCTAAAAGACCCAATACCCCAATACCCAATACCCAATACTTGCGTATCTGGACCAAAAATTGCATTTCAGTGGACAGGTACATTCCAGTTGTGTACACAAGATTTTTGTGAGCTGCCCAAGCAGGGCGAGAAAAATTAGAAAAATTAGCCTTTCAGAAAGTATTTAGACGCCATTTTGAGCGTAAAATTAGCAGAAATTAACAGTTTTGGTACTTAATATTTCGTAATTCAGTCGTGTTTCTTACTTCCGGCGACTTTTTTTCCTAACTCGGCATTAGAAATGTCACCATTTTTATATTAGATAAGAACAGAGAAATTAATTACTGGTGTAGCGCTTAGAAAAGCGTACACTTTAGGAAATTCTACTAACGTTTAGTTGATTAGACCGTCCATAAACGACGTCGTTCCAGAGGGGGAGGGGGGTCGGCTGAAATGCGACGATAGACGACACACCAGGAGGGGAGGGGTTAGCAAAAAACGACGTCGCATTTTTTGGAATTTTAGCGAGCTTTGATTGTTATTATTTTCAATTTAGGTACATTCTGTTGAAGGTTTCTACAGACCGAAAAGCTTCCCAGAGTGGTTGTAGGGATTTATTCAATTGATTGCGCAGCATGGTAAGCAGAAAACATGACAGTTCTGTATGTACTGCACTTTTATCGAGCGGGGGTTAACCGAAAACAACGTCGCTTTAGGGAGTCCCCAAGCAACGACGCAAGGCGATTTTGGCGGGAGTGGCTCCGAAAATCTGGATTTTGGAACAACGTTGTTTATGGACAGCTCCTTAACGCGAAAACAGCTTCCTAAACCGGAGCCATCGACTGTAAACTTTTTCGATTTTTCACATATCAATTTTTCAAGTCAACATCGATTTTTCTCTATTTTTAGCCATCCCACTTAGTATTGGGTATTTGGGGGTAAATACCCCAATACCCAATACCTGGAAAACACCCTCGAATACACCCAATACCCAATACCCAATACCAGTTCGCACACTCACTTTTTAGGGAATAGTAATTAGTAGTAAACATAAACAATAATATAGGCTTTATGTGTCAAAATTTCATGCATTATCAAAAAATCTCCAATATTTCGACATCAATCTTTCAAATTTCAGTCATTTTGCTAAAAGTTTGCGGAACTGGTGGCAAAAAGAAATTTTACCATTTTTAGGACACACTGTAATTACTTTGTAACGGAACTGGGTCATCACAAAAATATAATGTTGTTGATGGGTGAAAAAAATCTTCACACTAAAGAATAATAATTTGAAAGAACTTTTGGGGTAGTCTTCCTTTATGCTATCAAGTGGTGCTTTTGGATCAAACGAGAAGAAGCCAAGACCGCAGACACGGGCCTCAGCTAGACAGCAAGGCACAGTTTGTGTGTCAGGGGTACAGTACAGTACTTACAGTACCAGCCGTTGATTATGTGGTTTGACCGTTGACACTCCCACTCGGGAGTGTTTGTTTGTATAACGCTGTTGTGGTACACACAACAGATTAACTCAGTTTGCGATACGGCACTATCGATTTTTTGGTCAAAGCAACTTCTCACTTCTCAACTGACTAATCAACGAATCGCATGGATCTGAAAATCAGCACCACTTTCGCTACTTTTCACTGCAAAGCAAGTAAGCAGAAGTTAGATTCAGTCGTGTTTGCACTGATTCGCATGCCTGCATTTTGCAAACAAAATGCAACAGAACAACTGACAGAGTTATGTTTCATAGCTGAATGTATTGTTGCAGTACACTGTTGTGCAACTCGCACTGTTTGTTGAAAGTATGCTGTGCTATACACAGCAGACTAAGTAACTGTGTAGAGCTCATTAGCAAGATGAGTGAGCAAAACTAATCCTAATCTGGCCAAACTGATTCATGACACCTGAAAATACTGGATATGAAATTTTTAATGTCATTAAATGTAACTCTGTTCAAAAACCAGTCTGTTTTTGGG
>JASANB010000505.1:0-42508 GCA_030248155.1 Sabatieria punctata | reverse complement strand
CATATTTTTGCTAAAGGAATTCATGATTTCAAGACTTTTGGTTGCTGTTTGACAGTAAACTATTCCAAAATCTGACTTTCACTTAAACTTATTAAATCTGAGTATGCTATCTAAATTGTTGCAAACCGTTTTAAACAGGAAATTCAGAATCTCAAGTTTGAATTATCGAAAATTAAGACAAAGTATAAGTGAATAAACGACTTTTACACAAATATGTTTTATGTTTAAAAATATGTGCGTATTCAATTTTCAGAAACATATAACTATATGTGTTATTTATATGTTTGATTGGCGAAAAACATATGTATAGTCATATTAATATGTTTTAAAAATTTCGATATTTTCCCACTGTACCCTCCCCCCACCGTAATGATTAGCAATCATTTGGCGAACCCCCTCCCCTCATGCCATTACGTAATTTTTGCACGCCCCTAATCCTGTACAAGCTACTAAGCTAGGTTTCGCTGTCGAATTGCGGGGGAAGCGGCATTCATTTGCACTTTATGCATAACGCACGGAAGTTCCGATTTTGATACAGCGACACTACCTACTCCCCCACCAATTTCGGCTCTTATTTGCCACCGCACAACCAGGGCAGAAAAGTTTTGAAAAATAGCCTTCAAAAACGCGTTTGAAAGCATGAGCCTAGAGGTAAAGATTTCGAGAGTTAGCCTTCGCAAAAAACGCACCGATATTGGCTAAACTATTGGAGCTACTATATCCTGTACAAGCTAAGCTAGGTTTCGCTGCCGAAATGCGAGTGAAGCGGCATGAATTTGCACTTATGCATTTGCACTTAAGACTTTCTCACGCTGAGACGCTCACGCGGGTCTGAGCCCAGAATGCTTTACACCAAACTGTAGGTAATTGATAGCGCAACATTTCTGAAATAAAAAGTGCGTGTTAGGGGGGTTCTAGACGAGCTGCGGGGCGCAAAGGGGGTCGAAAAAATTTTTTCCCTCAAAAGTACTGTAAAACCACAAATTTAGGAAGTCTTAATAGCGATAATTAAACGAGAAATTAGATTTTGAAATTTTGGTCCCATAGTTAAGCGGACCGATTTTCGGAAGCCAATATCTCAGGACAGGAGCGTCAGATCCAATAGTCCTTTGCAGCTGAAAGATTTAGACTAAACTCATTTAGTATGTATGTATTAGCATATGTCAACCGATTTGCCAACTCATTTGGATTGTATGTTGCCAACTCATTTGGATTGTATGTATTAGCTTGCCAACTCGCAGCTCTCTAGCACAGTTTCATTTTTGGGTCTGATTTTTGGGTCTGAAACCAAACCTGACCAGACAACGACTCTTTAATCTGCTAGACCCCGAAAACGCGGTCTATGCCCGGAATGCTTTATACAAAAGCGTAGGAAACAGCGCTACATTACGCTAAAAAATTCCATATCCTGAGAAAAACTGGGAACCGGACGAGCGAAGCAAAAAGCAGAAGCCAGGTTTACTGTGATACAGCACGCAAGACGTGTATCACAAGCAAGCCAGACCACCGATCAAATGCTCCAGTTCTTTGACCAGCTTACATCAACACTACATAACCGAGTGCGACTCTAGTCATGAATTTCTACTACATGAAACCAGACTCGCACCCTGTAAACCACCGATCAAATGCTCCAGTTCTTTGACCAGCTTACATCAACACTACATAACTGAGTGCGACTCTAGTCATGAATTTCTACTACATGAAACCAGACTCGCACCCTGTAATGGAATGCTGAACAGAGTTTAGCTGTCGATTTGCAGGCCTAGAATGTGCCAAAGCATCCAAAGTCAGGCGTTGGCGGCATTTAGACCCAGAGACAAACAGCCGTTAGCCAGGGTGACTGTGATATACACAGATAACGGTACATCAACAACCACCCTGACCAAGGGCCGGATGTCTGAGGTCTGTGGCCAATGTGCAATGCGCAACTCCACTGCACCATGGACACAGCCTCCGTCACTCGAGGCCACGTCAAAGCGTCTTCAAAGGCCAACCGGGCTGTGACGTACAACTTGCACCGACACAAACCCCTTGACCTCTCAGACACAGCAGCACCTCCGATTAGACGGCCAGGTGCATCGATGCGACATGAATGTCACCCGGTGATGAAGACAACATCTACCGGACCACATTCACGACGCACTGACGCACAGAGGATGGGCAGAGCGATGAGCTGAGTGTGTCTCTAGTCACGAACCAATGCCACGGGACCACAGCACACACTCAGAACACAACTCTGCATGCAGCAGAAGTGAGGAGATGAGAGAACGAACGAACGAAACAACTGATGAGGAGCTGAGAGAGGCTGCTTTTATACCCAGACCAAGGCCAATTGACCCTAATCTTCTAAGTCGTAAATCCAGTCTTGAAGGCATGACAGCCACAACAGGCAGTAAATGATAGGCCAATAATACATTGTAAATCCTTAAGGAGTGACTTTTGCAGCAACGCCTTGGGGGGGGCGCCCGTGAGTGAAGGTGAAGAACAAACAAAACGGAACTGAAAATACAGGGTGATTCACGGTTTCGCAAGCTCACAACTTTGTTGTTTGTGGACCGAATGGGCTGATTTTTGGATATGATGCGTGAACAGACTTCGCATTTAACCGTTGCAAATTTCCGCTTGTTCCATCAACGTCAATGCCTGAAAACGGGTGATTCTACCGCAAACAGAAATTTCCAAACATTGGTGCTAAAAATATTTGCCCGGTGCGCGATTAGGCTAGTGTTTGGGTTGGGTGTTGATAATGTAGAGAAGAATAGTTCTTAAACCATAGCGGATTGACGATTCATTCAGTTTCCAACATAAATCGATGTCTTTCGCAGTTGTGATCGCTTTTTGAAGGAACGTGCAAAATGTGCGGCATAGTTTGTGTAGCCAAAAAGCGCTGAGATTGCGAAACCCAGCGGAATATGTTAAGTGAATCACCATTTAGATCTGCCTGCGAGACAAAAGGTGGCACATTGTGTTGTACTACTGCTTTACAAGCAAGTTTTTATGTACGAATTTCAGTTAGACTACCGTAATAGGAAGCAATAAATTTTGTTTCTTTCTTGTCTGAATTTCGTTAGTAGGTAGGTTGTTGGTACGTACGTTCATGTACGTACGTTCTGTACCAACGAAACGTGGCTTTCTGCTGGTCTGGTACTAAGCACGCGCTGTGCTTTCATATTGATTGATAAGGCAGCGACAGGGCACTGCAGTACCAATAAATACACGGTTTAAAGCAGATTGAAACGCTTACGACCATACCACGTTGAAAATACGCCATCCCGTCCGATCTGGCAAGTCAAGCAACGTCGGATGCGGTTAGTACCTGGATCGGAGACGGCCTGGGAACCCCGCGTGTCGTAAGCACTTTTTGTTAGAATATATCAGGTAAACAAAGGTTTGAAAACTTTTGGCAAGCTGAAGCAAAAATGTTTTACTTACTGTAATTGCACTGTCGACAGGTCATCCTGCACATCTTTTTGGCTTTCGGAACTGAGCACCGTCTTTTCTTGTAGTAAAGGATCTCACATCGCTTGCTAGGAAGTTCGTCCCGGCAGTACGGATCCAAATTTGGGCTTACGTTTGCTCGGCGAGAGATCACTGAAAAGCGACTATCATCAGAAATTCATAAATAATCTGAACCTTGCGTACTCAGGTGTCTAAACTGTCCTTTGAAACCTTGACTAGCTGTTTGGTTGTCACTTGCGCGCAATAACACCAATAACTTGTTGGATTTAGACCGAATAGCTTGTTTGAGACCTGCAGAACCGCAAAACCTAGAACTTCACCAACTATTCTTTCTGTCAGTACACCTATCCAATCGATATACCTGTGCCCAGTTGTTTGGAGGTTTTGGCCGGCCCGCACTTCCACAAAGCTCAGATCGCACGGCTCGGTATCCAAAAAGTCCAGCCTTTCGTCGGCAAACTGGAACTCAATTACTCTACCAGGAGGTGCCTGAAATTAACAACATTTAGCCGAGAATCGTATGTTCCGCTGCTCCTTAGTTCTTACATAAACAAAATATGTACACTGATGCCCGATGTCCATTGCTTCCGGGTAGTTCGGTGTTTCAAATGTGTTCCAAAGGTAACCTGACCTCAGCAGATAGCCGCAATGTTTTGCTGTAATAAATCCCACGTACGAACATAAATAGGTAATGAGCGCTAAAGAAACAGGCAACAAAACGTCAGCTACATACCTGTAGTCGGTATGTACGTACGTACTGTATGTAGGTCTATTACAAGGTTCAGATTATTTTTGAAGTTCTGATTATACGAGTATATGTCTTGTCTATGAGTAGTTTACACTATCCCGTGTGTTACGGCGGCCCCGCCACCCGTGGAAGCGGTGTGTTTGTGGGTTCGAAACCTGTCGAGGCGATGTGAAGTAGTCGACACAAAGCCCAACCCAGGCCGTCGAAAGTCAGCTACGGCAAGTAGATAAATGGGGACCAAACCTTAGCTGTTGTGCACACACCGGCAGCAAAAGGGGAGGGTTGTTGTTAAGGAGGCTGCCGGACCTTGTGTCTCTTCCTGCTCTATAGCAGTTGGCTACTCCTAGTCCAAAAAAGACAAAAAGTTACAACAACAGTATTACCGAAATGTAATGAAGAGTACGGTCAGATTTCCGAAGGCTAAAGTTAATTTTAGAAAAGCCTGCGAGAAAATTCTCAGCAACAATACAGGTAGGTACAACAAGTGTGAGAAAATTCTCAGCAAAAATACCTCTTAATAGTCGGTAAATATCAAAATAGTAAAAGTAATTACGATTTCCATTCAACATTATGTTGCAGTCGATTCCATAGAATCCTGAGGGGCAAATGCTTTTGTAGAAATGGCCAGGGTGCCAGTAGCCGCCAGAAACTCCGAAATCATCGTAGTCCGGCTCTCTTAACTTTTCTGAAAATCTGTCCTACGTTACGTACTGTACATGTATACATTTCTTTCTGACAGACCTTTGCAATACAAATGATTAATTTTCAGAATGTCTAGATAACTCGGTCCCAATCGCCGACTTCCCATTGTCTTCGATGGGTTACCATTGAGAGTAATATCAGTATCGAGCGTATGTTTTCCATTGCTAGAAAAAGCCTGGAGAAAACGAAAATATCTTCGACCGTTGCTACGTAACATCGGTTACAGACGGGAACCGCAAAAGATCACCAACCGGTTTACTGTCGCGGTTCCCAAAAGTTGCGTACTTTAGGACTGATGTGCATGATGGAGCCAATGTCGTACGGTACTGACTGGTAGTGGCAGTTGTCACACTTGGCGAAGGCGTCCAGAAAGTTTCCGTTCACGTTGTTCCAGTGAATCACAATTGTGTCGTCTCGGTCCAGTCGCTGATGTTCGTGAGTGAGTCCGATTGCGTGCCCAACCAGATGAGCCACAACTCCTGCCTAAAAACTGCAAACCACTACTCATTCCAGATTTCTCTAACAAGAACAACTGTCTGTATAAAGAAAGAAGAGTTACTTACGGTGGCACAAGCTCCGCCTATGTGTATCGGCTGTTGCCCGCCGACCATTCCCAAGAAGGACGCGCAGGTGGGTTTGCTAGTGAATACGATGCAAGGGTATCGACTGCTTTTCCTAATTCGGCTCGCTCGGAACCGCAGACATGTGTTGTCCGTCCACCACTCAATAGCTTGCTTGATTGCAGCCATTTTCTCAGGTTTTTTCAACAGTTTCCGATCCACATCATATCGGATTGTGCGGGAATTCCAAGCTTTAGTCGATTGAAAACTGACGGACCTCTTTTTTCGTTTTGCCAATTTTTGGTGCATGTCTTGATAAATGTGGTCTATTTGATCCTTGGTTACCATTATGTCTCCCGAGAAAAATGGACTCTGCTGGTCGCTGGACTGCGGAAATACCTGTAATTCGTTTTTTGTTTGTTTGTTATTTGTTTGTTTTTGAGTTCCACTGTCCTTTCGAACAGCTCAGGACACCCCTCGCTCTTTTCAGAGCCCTTCAATGGGGTAGCCCTGTCTACAAACAACCCTCCCCTTTGCTGCCATTAGGTGCAACGGCAGCGCCGGTTAGGTTCCCATTTACCTACTGGCCATCACCGGCTTTCGGCGGTCTGGGTTGCGCTTTACATCAACTACTTCCAGTCGCTTCCACCGGTTTCAAACCCACAAACAACCACTCTCACCGATGCCGGGGCCGCCGTGGCACACAGGATAGCGCAAACTACCCGTGGCCAAGAGTCAATACGCAACTTTTTTTGCTTATCTAGGTTTCTAAATTACCATTAGTCCATTGTCATCGGCCAGCATATCCAAAAGTTGTTTCTTCTGTTCGACTATGTAGTGTAGGTCGTCTTTGTTATACATGAAGACTCTGGTTCCATCTCTCATTCGCACGTATCTGGTCAACTGTTTTATAGCCTTTTCGCCGGTGAACTTCTCATTCGTTGCAGATTCGTCCTCCAGAATGAGCGTAGCAGAGCAACAACAACAGAGGTATAAAATGAGTAAAGGCAACATTTTTTCACTAAACGCCAACTGACACTCTATCTATGTTTACTCGGATCGGTGCGGTCTAAAGAAGCGCACAAGAATAATAACCGATGCTCTAGTTTACAACAGCGATTTCAGCTGGAACTTGTTTGTGAACCACCTCACTAGTGATTGATTCAGAACTGATAACCATCTGTTTCTTCTGACCGGTTGTACACACGTTTTAGTGCTCGATTAGAGGCTCACCGCGCCAGAAGCAAGACTGAAAGTGTTCAGTCTAATTTGACTGCTCGTTTTACATCGCTGCGTATTCGCATAGACGCGCCCAAATAACAAGACCGCTCCAAACGCTTTCTCTTTGCAGAATTGCTGTGATTACTAGCTCTGAGTTGTTTTCGAATAGGTCCTTTATTCAAAAAGTCGATTTTCTTTTGTGACTATAACACATGTGGCACTAAAATTCACAATTTATCACGTATTTATCAAGTTCTATCACTGTGTGTACAACAGGAGCTGTATTTCGTGGACTGGTTCTAATTATCGATGCGATATAGAAAAGGCGCCCAGTATAGCGCTTAGAATTTGAACGTGAAAGGTCCATAAGTGCTGTGAGTAAGAGATGACTCTGATCTTTTACTGGTTGCCCGGTGGTTTTGGCCTTTCTGTATTTTCTTTGGATCTCCACCTGACCCGTTCTCGTTGTCCGCTATCTCCTGAACGCAATCCTTATAGTAAAACGCGTTGCATTCTAAGCAATTAGCAGACGAGTACTCTGTTTATTCTGATGTGCTGAACCAAGAAAGCCACTTGTTCGGTCAACTCTTTCATGATTCTGTCATCGGCATTTTGATTCTCCCATTGATCCAATGACAGGGCTCGACCCAACGGAAAGAAATCGTCGTTTCCGTCGTCGATCTGTGAAAAGTGCCAGAATAAAAATTCAATACATGCAAAGAAGGGCTTTGATCAGGCTACTCATCACCGGCGAAGCCAAAACTGCCCGGAATGGGACACCAAACCGATTATTGTCGAGAGCCCAACAGCGATTTTCCGGGAGATAATTGAAGTACAGGCAATTTTGGGCCACGTTTTTGGGAGATTTAGGAAGATCATATCATCTCCACCTCTATGCAAGCTGTATTTAACTTTTTAAAACTTCTATACTCGATTGTAGACATAGAGTTCCAGAGACGTCATGTCATTGGTGGGCGTGTCTCTGAGGTGAATGAAAAAGAAGAGATACGCCCACATATTGTGCTCCTCTTTGACATGTTGCTCAAAGCCTTTTGCGTGGTGGTCGAACTCGTAGCACTGTCGACTGCAGATAAAACAATTGCTCATCATATCTTGCTCGATTTGAAACTGAAAAATCTTTTCTTTGCTTCGTTATTGTCTTTTTCACTGGAGAAAGCACCTTGGCTTCTCTGAGTTGAGAAAAGGTGTCGATGATAATACCAAAGATCATATTGAGGCCGATTGTTGTGATTAGAGCAAAGAAACTGATGTCATAGATGGCCTTGACGGTGTAGTAGTAGAACGAATTCTGCGGGTCATCGTCTGGTATATCGAAATGCTAAAATTTGCCCTTTAAAGCATATTACCCAGAGAGACCAGACAGACTTACATCAGCCATTCCAAACATGAGACCATTTCTGATGGTCGAAATGAAACACTCGAACATATTATGGCAGTACAACTGATTGCCCAAATATATGTCTCGAAGAAACAGAAAGCCCACCAGCGCGTATATATAGAAGAATACAACGCCCAGAAAGCACACCCATAGCATAGAGCGTCCTGGAAACGCAAAATTCAGTTAAAAATGCAAATAAGTCAAAACAGACACACCGTTTAAAGTGACAGCCTGAATGACTCGTCGCAATAACTGATTCTGATTTGCAATGTGCATCATGTGAATGGCGAAAAACTCTCCCTGCGAAAAGGTTCCCAACACAGAGAACAGGACTAGACACGGGTAGTAGATGCCTTGTCCAGAGAACACATCCACTGCCAGATAACCGGCAGTTTTGGCCGTCTCTACCGATGACGACCTGCCTTTTATCTTGTCGCTAAAAACGATTCTGGATGAACCAAGCAGACACATTTTAACAACACTAAACACTCTTTCAGTTGTTAAATGTGCGCATAAACGTATGTTGAATCTTCCTAGGGATGAGGGAACGGAGATCCGATTTCCTGAAACCCCAGGGAGAAATGGAACTCCGTTTCTACTTGCAGGGAGATCCCGAATCCAATGAAATTCCGTTTCTCCTTAGGAGATATACCGTATGTAGCGGTAGGTATCAGCGATGGGTCCAGTGAAGGTGAATCGGTTGGAGAGCACAAAACTGGCCAGCAAAAGAGTGCAGGACACAATGTGGAGAGCGCCCACCAGTTTCAGGAAAATCAGATTCACTTTTTCGATGTGAGCCCTCCATCTGCCCTCCGCTACACTGTACTCATATGTTTCATCGTAAGATTGAGGAGCAATCCATGATGCCAGCACGGTTATGTTGCACAGAAAGGTTAGCAGCAACATGGTCAGATTCAACAGGGACCAGTTGTTGATCAGCCAACGCCCAACGCGGTTTGACTGCACCTGAAATGGAAAGAAAAGACCATTTATGCAGTTGGATGCTCATTATTACCCTGCACATAGAACAATCAACCAACCAAAAGCAAACGCAAAAGATCAACCAACCTTTCTCTGGTAAGCAATGTCATCGCAGACTTCCTTGGCCCAGGCCATAAAATCTCTGAGCTTGTTGCTGGGAGAGGAACGATCCACCTCCCATTTGACTCGTTCCTTAGCCGAGTCCCTCAGCACCTCTTTATCCTGCACAGTGAAATAGACACGCTGCAGTGTGTCGCCTTTTTTCAACTCCACAGAAAGTGTACTGCTCATGAAGTAGGTCCAGGCGGCAGAGTAGATGTACTTGTTGCGGTTCAGACTGAAAATAGAAAGCATGCAAGTCGTAGAACAGCACATTCCTGAGAAGTTGTACGTTGTTGGCAGTAGATCGAAAGCTCTGCACAGTATGTGCTGATACAGGAAACCGATGCATGAAACCAGATCGTCCAGCTCTTCATTACGCAATAGCTCCTCTTTCTCTTGCAGCATTGCATGCACCTCTAAGACCACCTGCAAATAAGCTGTTTGTATGATGTAGAGGAAATGAAATGAGCAAACGTTATTGATGCAGTCCAGGCTCACGGCTTCCATTATGATCTTGGTGTGACCACTCTTGGAGTTTTCTTCCAGCATGTCAGTTAGCAAAATGCCTATGGATCGCTTCAATGCATAGATCTGGGCCAGAGTGCACCCCGCAAAGTCAGAGGTCCGTAATATGTTGTTGGCACAATCAATAACCTTAAAAGAAAGCGCGTGTGAAGAAAACGGTGCAGCTGATAGTGATTTGTACCTTGTGATCAAAGACAGTCACTTGGTTGGCCTCATTGCCCTGCACCATTTCGATCAAGGTGTCCACAATTTTTGTGATCAATCCAATGTTCTTGGGAGTGATCTGACCGCCTGCCAGCAGAGACAGAAGGTCACTGGTCTCACCAACCATGTCCAGCGTTTTGTAGTTGTCCCACTGGTCGCGAAGGTAATTCTGAGCCTCCTCGTTTTGACCGTCGCACATGGCAGCCAGCACTTGGATCACCAACTGGACATTATCGCAGTCCTCAAACTGACAGTAGTCCTCTCCTTCAGTGTTTAGGCTGTTTGGTGTTATTAGTTGATCGGCGTTCTGGAAACAAGACGATAAGCACAGCAAGCAGCGACAGTTTTGGCAAACTGACCGGGTCAAATGGCACTGCAAATTTGCAATCGTGTCGCAGTTTCTTCTTTTTCTTAGTCTCTTTAGGCTGCCGGTCACCACCTTTCTGCTCAGTGTTGGTCCCGGCGTGCAAGATTGACCTCTGCCCAGTCCCTGCTTCTGTAGGGAAACCATTGACCAGCAGCTTCTCCTCAAATCTTTTGGAGCCGGTCCGCTTCAGATCTTTTTGTCGTTTCTTCTCGTCCGCTTGTTTTTTGCTGGCCATCAGTCTCCGCTCTCTCAGAGACTCTTCAGTGCGCGACATCCTCACTTTGACACAGGCGAAGAAAGGCTCTTCTCTGGTGTAGAGAAAGATCTCCATGCACTGGTCTTGTACATATCGATTTCCTTCTGCCAGTGCTGCGAAACAGCAAGCCAAGCCTTGGTTGCTGACTGACTCACTGGATGAGCCAAGCAATGGTAGTACAGCTGTCAGCAGTCCCATGTCAGTGAGTGTATTTTGCATTTCCTCCACTAGTGCCCCTTGTTCGGAAGAGAATTTTGGATTTTGCAGTATGCTGTCGGGCAATTTGACCAACTGGTTGTGCAGCAGAGCGCGAAGCACCATTAAACACCTGACCGTCAGTTTTTCCTGTCTGCCCCGCTGGCGCTCGGTGCGGTTGATCGTGTGCAAACAGTTACGCACAAACTTGATGACAGACTGCACGTCTTTGTATTTCTCCTCTGCATCCGACTGATCTGTTCTGATGAACGATTGAACCAGTTCCTATCAAATACATTTTGTCTTCTGTTCCATTGCAACCTTTCATGCGTTCCTACGTACCTGGAATTCCTGTCCCAACGGCAATGCCAAAGGCCCCTCTGGATCGCAGTATTGTTTCTGCAACGGAAAGCCTATCTGCTGATGTACTGTGTTGGCGCCACAATAGGTCAATTTCAGGTTGTCCACAAAGTGACAGAGCATGAGATTGAGCCTGATTTCCTCAGTGTATTGCTCACGATAGCGTATCAAAGGGTCGTCAGCGCCAGGTAGCAATGGTTGAGACAATTCGGCTGGTATGGGTATGTTGCTGATCACTTTGTCATATATGCTGCTTACGCAAGCAACCAATCTTTGCAGTTGCTCTGGCACAGTCAGACAAACATGCACTTCTTTGACAAAGTTGACCAGATTGCGCAATAGCGTTTCGGTTATTTGCTGCTCTGCAATTACTGACTGACTGACTGACTGACTGACTGACTGACTGACTGACTGACTGACTGACTGACTGACTGACTGACTGACTGACTGACTGACTGACTGACTGACTGACTGACTGACTGACTGACTGACTGACTGAGAAAGAAACAAAGATGAAATTCACCTGCGTATATGAGCTCAGAAACGATTGACTGATCCTCATCAGATGAATCCAAGAAAGACTCATCGATTTCCTCTTCCCCTTGGAAGAAATTTGTGTAGTAGATGGTGAGAAATGGTAGTGCCCCATCAAACAAGTAGTGCAGACTTTCATTCAGTTCGCTCTCTGCGTCAGACAGACTGTTGTGGATGGGCACCGGTCTGCTCTTGAGCATATTTCGAATGGTCGGCTTGTGTCCTCTGATTGCTCTAGTTACAGTGGCTATCGTTTTGCTCACTTTTTCTATGTATGTCCACAGTTTGGGCTCGTGAGCCATTTCCTGTAGATTTTGCTCTTTTTGCACCGATCTAGCTAGGCCAACTATGCAACTAACCTACCTTCAGCTCATATTCAGCCACATCCAGCTTAGAAGTAAAGAAAACAGCCACTAGAAATTGTACGAACGGTCCACGTAGACCGTCACACAGATTAGGCAACAAGATGATGTCCAGCAACTCCGGTAGTTTGAACATTGTCTGACAAATCGACTCGACTGTGGCGTTGTCACCGCTAGAGCAGTAAGCCATCAGCTGTACGATGTTGCTAAAGTAACGTTGTTTGTCCAGCACGCCTTTCTTTGTCTCATCTGTTGTCATCAACTGCAACCGTGCATCGGCACTTTTGTCCAGCACGATGTCAATGCTGAAAGATTGAAGCAAACTATAAGTTCAATGCACGTTCACCAGTTGAGACACCTTTCTCTGAAGTTAAGCAGAGCCTTGATGACCAACTGCTGGTTGCGCTTGAGCGGTGTGTGGTTGTTGAGCATGACCAGAGAGCTGAGTAACTGAATCAGCGCCGGGTCGTGGCTGCTGGCCAGTTCGCTGACCAGATCTGTGATCATTTGAGGAGATATTCGCAGACTGAGAGCCGTATTTCCGGCAAATATCTAAAAGGAAATGGCAACCCGACAACCTTGAAATTGGAGACACCTCTATGAACAGCTCGGCCAGGTAGTTGCTTATTCCTTCCACTTTGAACAGTGTCTCCATGCGGTCAAAGAGTCGTTGTTGTACAACGCAGTTGCCACGCACCATCGCTTTGAGCAGCTGTAGACAGGAGCGGTAGACCTTGTCTAGGGTCTGCAAGCAGTCAGCTACATTGTGCAGCAGAGTGACACGTTTTAGAGAATTCAAACGAATCAGTGCATCAGAATCCATAATCAAGTAAGGTAGGGAAAACGGTTAATGTACAAATTTCACTGCAATCGCGCAAAGTGTTAATTCACCTATTCAAAATTCACCTGACAGAACTAAACCTGTGAGATATGTTCCGATTACTTTAGTATGAACCAAGTGATAAAAGTGAAAACTCTGGTAGGGCACTTACATCCTTCTCTGTGTCAACCGAACCAGTTATGATGTCGAAAACGTCTCCCAGTATTCCTGAAACATGGTAGCATTGCAGAGTAATTTATCTGTAGGAGGCAGAACGTACCGTAGTTGAGCAAAATTTGTTGATTTATAGGGTGGCCTTCATTGTATGCGATGCCGTCTAGGTAGCACAAGGAAGCGAAGCCCTCCAACAGCTCTTTCATCCGTAAGCCATTCTCTGCATCGATGTTGCCGTCTGCCAACATCAGCCGCAGTTCTAACAGTTCTTCTGCCACTTTCGAATGCACCGTTCTTGATGCTTCCGTCACCAACAACTGAACAACACAGAATTTTTTTGCTGTGAGCAAGACACCGTCAAAATGGTCAGCGAAATAACATGAAACGAAACCATAACTGGTACTGTACCCCGTATATGGAGCAATCGGTTGGCTATAGGCGCTACGGCTCAAATATTCTATACGATGAAAGATATGTGTGTATAACCTACTCGTCTAGTCTGTATGACATTGTTTTGTTTTTCTAACCAGTAAACACTCTTCAACACATATAAGAGACATGCCCGTTGGGGATTTTGGGCTTGTACAGCAGAAAAGAAGAACTTCGTTTCATGTTAGTACCAAAGCATCCCACAAAATTTTTAGTATTTTAGTGTACTTTAGCCAACTTGTAAGCCCTTTCCCCAACGAGCACTTGTACAGAGTACATACGTAGGGGAATTTGAATACCAGGTCGGTGTGATACAGTATCTAGCCACACAGTTTGCTAATAACCCCTGAAAAATTGAGCAAAATCGATTCAGAAATGCATGAGAGAGAACGAGCCATTTGAGTGAGGCCCAGGATTTTGCAGAGTGTGTAAAATTATGTAGTTGTTTGTGGATGGGCCAGGGCGAGAAAATCCTGCAAAATTAGCCTTCAGAAACGCATTTGAAGGGTATTCCGAGCCTAAATTGACAAAAACTGGCAGTTTTAGTAGTTTGAATAGCCCTAGAATTTTGATAATTTAACCTTCAAAAACGCATTTAAAAGGCACTCTGAGCACAAAATATAGTTTCAGCACATAATTCATTAGTTTCGCTCATTTTTGCCTAGTTTTTTCTTCCTACCTCCGGCACAAACGGGGTGTACCCACCCTGCACCCCAATGGACACGCTAGTGGTGAGACCAAAAGCGTACTATTATGTTTTGTGCTAAAATCTACAGACTGTATGTTGTTAGTTGGCTGATTGTAAAGGACTTACTTGCGTTTGCTGGGCATACTGTACCAAATCGTCAAACGAACTGTGGTATCGGTTGAGCAGGAACATAGCCTCGGCCACCAACGGTTCGAACTCGTATCGAGCCAGATCGAGCGCTACATTGACAAAGTCGGTAGGCACGTAGTTGGTTTCGCCGAACAATTTCTCCACAAACTGGTGGACCGCTTGGTTGAGCGACGAATCAAATTGGTCGCACGATTCGAATAAGAGAGAAGCCAGTTCGTGTCGAGAGCGCGAGCCTTCTTTGGCGCAAATGTACTTGAACTCGGAGATTAGTTTGGACAGTCGTACAGCCGTGCGAATTCGGAACAGCAACTCGGTTGCGTGACAAGCTCCCATTTTGACCCGAGAAAGCGCAGCGTTTTTGGCATTCTTTTCGTAACGCCCTTCTTTCCGGTATCTTTCCACGAACTGACGCACGTCGGCATTGGCATCTGGAAAAGACAGTACAACTGCTAAAGTAACCGGGAGCACATTTCAAAAAGAAGCGTGGCTTTTACCGTCGAGAGCTTTCAGTTGATAAGGCAAATCGTCTGATCCTTCCAGCAAACCCATAATAGGGTCGAGCACAGCTTTGATTTCTTTGAAATCGTCAAAGTAGCCCAACAGCGACAATTTTCGAACCATTTCCAACACCTAAGTCAGCATGTACAGTTCAGTGATCAGACAAAAAAGACAAACTTCATAGATTAGCTCGTTTCGACCGCTGTCGGAAGCCACCATCACATCGTTTTCTATTAGAAAGTCGTTGATCCAAAGCTTCAACGGTCGCACAAACGACAGACTGAGAGGTTTTGTGTCGGTCTAAAATATGTGTTAGTTAGCAGCCAAATCAACAGCAGCGCAGACAATCACCAGAGCTAAAGAAACGCTTCCTTTATCTCGCTGTTTGGGTAGACTGACTTCAGCGAAATTATAGACCAGTTTTAGGTCTTCCTGCACGAAGTTGGTGCCCACGTTTATAAATAAATCGTACAGAAGTCTGCAATAAACGGCGCGAATGTCATCGGCCAATTTTCGGTCGGTCAGACAGATGTAGCACTCCTCCCAACTGATCATCCCCAGTTCTTGGACAAGCAACTCCTTTACATGACCGTTGCGGCCCTAAATGATCATACTACTGCTTGAAGAAAAGCATACGTAAGCTCAATAAACAGTACGGTAGTTTACCTACCGCGCACAACGCTCCGTACAGTACAAGTTGGTTCTTGAACAGCCGGTAATAATCGGTACCAGAAGACTGAAATTGGCTTTCACTAATTATTCGGTCAGATTTAATCGCACTTGTTCAGCAAACTCGTGTAGAGCCTGCCAGCTGCGCGCTTTGTCCCAGGAAACGTAGACTCTGTTCTTTCTCCGGCCGATGTTCTGACCGAGATCTGTGAGCAGAAACATCACCCTGCCCACTTTGGCCGGATTGCTCAGCAGCTCGTCGGCTATGATGTCCTGGTTTCTACTCAACGCTACCCCACTGCAGACGCACAATGACGCCAGTAGGTCGAGGTACCGGTAGTTCTACCAACACACTTTTACAATGTCAATGCAACTCCTTGGCTAGTTAATCTCACCATGTTCTTTTGAAAGAGAGCACAAAGCTTGCAAATGTGATTACGGGTCATTCGATCAACCAGCACTCTGTTGTTCTGCATCAGATCGACACACATTTGGGTAGCAGTCAAGCCGATGAAACTCTACAAACAAAGTATACTTTCTGGTGCACCTCTTTCTTTCATAAACTTTTACAGTGGTGTCTTCGATTTGACTCAGGAAGAAATCCATGTGTCTGCCCAGGTACAACTCGTTCTTCCTACTCTCTCCGTTTACATAGGCACTCAGTAGACTGATCAGAGCCCCGAACGGCTCCACGCTACTGAAGCCAGCGGCGGCGCGCTGAAGACTGGTAGCTCGCGGCAGACTGACTGAGCTTCTGGCTTCCGCTCTCTGACGGTGACTCCTGAACTTGAGAAGACTCACTGCCATGTCCACGATCTGCAACATTCTCTGTCTAACAGATCTGCAACAAAAGCAGAAGAAACCATGAAATTTCGCAGTAGTTTCTGTCGTCTCTTGCACGGAATGCCGTCAATGAACATGAAGTCTCGCAGTTCGTTTATGGCCTGAAAGTTAGTTGGAAGTTTAGCTAGAACAGAGCACTGCACAGTACCGTTTCTATTCGCTTGACAGTTCGCGGTCCCAAGTTTGGGTTCTTAGACAACTGAAACAACGAAGAAAGTTTATCTGCAAGTGTAGATATGATACGTACGTCGGACGCAAACTTTTGCAGCATTGGCACCATACCAGCGACGTAGTTCATTTCGCTAGCGTCGTCATCTTCGACCAATTGCAGTGAAAAAGCGTCATCATATTTCATTTCTTTTCCTGCACTGATCTGAACTCGCATACAGTAAATATGTACATATAGAGCACAACAATACACATTCATACATACAAGGGCTCTGGGAGGTTTCGCACCCTGGTCCAGGGCGAAACTCGCTCCGATTTCTCTGGAAAGCAATTTTGGCCAATTTTTGCAGCTTCTAACAATTTCTGACAAAAATTGCTGTAATTGAATGTAAACAAGCTATTTACTTACTCAACTGTATTTGAGCACAAACAAGCATTTTTGAGCGATCTTTGTTTTGACCAAAAAATTCCGATTTTTAGTATTGGTCCTATAGAATTTTGGTTCAGCTCAACAACAGCTCAGCCCCAAACTCCCTCCTTCGGCGGATGAAATGCTTGACTACACTGCACCTGCAGCTTAACAGCGGTGGTCCAAGGCAACGTTCCCAATGAACCTTCATCGCTAGCAGATGCGAGTGACGATTCTGACTTGGATTTCTTAAGATTGCGCTCCACAGTACGACTGTACCGTTGGTTTACTGCAAATGCAGTTAATTTATTGGGAGCTTAGAGAAACGAGCGGGTACCATGTCCCTGAAGCCATAGGCCCGATCCACAATGCTCGATTCTGACCGCTGTGTCCATTGTGACCATGTTTCCGCGCTGAAACCAGTCCCTATCCCTACTTTACAGACAGCAAAAAGTCCATTTCAGTAGCTACGTTAAACATGTGCGAAACATTAATTCGCTAATAGACAAAAAATGTTATGTAAATTTAATTTACCTTGACCACGGGATGAAAGCGAAAGAGTGATTCAGGGTCTTGATTGTCCTTGACCAAACGGAGCTGTCCTTCTCTAGTCACCGTCAGGTACCTGCGATTTACTGCATGTCTCAGTTTGAACAAATCATTCCAACAAATTTCACGACCTAAACATTTATAAACTAACTAATCTGTTGATAGGATTTTTATCAATTTTAATCGTACCATCAATGGGGCCGCATTCCTTTTCTATCTGCCAATAGATGATGGCCGACGTTGAGGGATGCATTGTTTTTGGGACTGTCGCGTCCACACTTCTTACTCGCAAATGAACTGCAAAACCTTACTGGTAGTTGTTATTTCTGAATCCAGCTGGAAACAGTTAGTCAAAATTAATTTCCGTACCGTCTTCGCCACACTCAGGATCAATGCCTTCGGCTGCCAGATAAGCCTCAACCTCGCGATGATACAAGCGAACAAATGACCCTGCCTAAACTCTTCGTAGATTGTAGATTACAATTATTGGCCCGATGGCTTACAGTACCCGTAGATCGTTAGAAATTGTATGCAGAGCTTCTCGGTGATCAACCGGAGGTTTAAACGATCGATACATAGTCAGTCCGGTAGGGCGAATTGACAGATTCACTTCATAGCTAGAAAACTTTCGTTTCAGTCAAGTCAAGTACTGAGAACGATACCTACGTAGGGGTACCTATAAACGCATCCGAAAGCATTCTAAAGGTTTTAAAGATACGATACGCAAATTACCTACTCGAAATTTGTACCATATGCATATACTGTATGTACAATAGGTCATCCGCGATAAAAGGAGGGGGGTTCTCTCTCGGGATCTGGCGCCGGTCGGGGTGGGGCGGTCTGAGCCAAAATTCTAGTGACTGGGTACCAAAAACATTCAAAAATCGCAAAAAGACTGGGATTTTGGGCTAAAAATCGTAAAAAATGGCTAATTTCGGCTCAGGCACAGCTAAGAAGTGCTGTTTTACAGGCAATTTCAGCAATTTTAGGGTCTGAAATTTAAAAATTTTTAACAATTTGCTGAAAAAAATATTTTCCAGAAAAATTGGAGGTGGAGGGAGAGTCGGAAAATCTTCTCGGAGGTCGATCGGGGGCTGGCCTAAGTCGGGTGGGGCCGGCTCCCGGATCCCCTGTTATATGCTATGTACGTACTGTACGTAGCATTACCAATCGGCATAGACCGTGCGATTTCCGAGCAAAGTTAGGCTGCTGTGCACAAAAGAGCCGGGGGTTTTGATGCTCTCCAAGACGGTTTGATCCCCAACTTGAACCTGAATTCAACAAGCCAATCGCCACACAACTGATTCCCTGTTCAGACTCACCACTTCACCTTCGCTTTTCACTTTAGACCGAGGCATTATTTTGAAAAGTGCACTCTTCGATTTTTCTGATCGCAGTTCCACCTGAAGTTAGTAGATTGGAGCGGTTCGATTTTTAGAACATTGCAATCTGTTCTACTGTCATATTGCTGGATTCTGTTTTTGAGGTCTGGATTCGATTGACGTGGATCCATTTTCCAGTGAATACGTGCCTCAGCTGAAGAAGACTGGTTTGATCAATTTTTAGCGTACAAGTATGCATTTGTACCTGAATTATTTGGCCGTATAGCACTTGCTTTCCCGTTTGCCTTTCCTGTTCCGATTGATTGTCATTATTTTCGTTGCGAGCTGCTGCCTAAAATTGTCTACTTTACTTTAACTCGGTCACACGTACGAACGCAGGTATCAGCAGTACCGAAACGTGCGAAAACTGCGTCTGTAGTTTGATGTTCTCGGGATTGCGCTCCACCTCAGCTTTAATCCTTGGCAATTGTTTCTGACATTTGTATCTCTGTGGCACGCAGACTTGGAAAATAATAGCTGCAACAAGCAGAGGCGGCTTTTCCGGCTTAAACCTGTTGTGTTGTGTTCCAGAGACACACTGTTGTAGCTATAGTTGACGTTAGTTAAAAGTTTGGGCTAGGAAATCATGCCGAGCACGGCAGGAAAAGCAAGATTCGTGCCACTTTGGCGATCCAGATCAATAATCCCCTGACAGATGCCAATAATCATGAGCCTAGAGGTAAAAAAATTTCGAAAAGTTAGCCTTCGCGAAACGCACCGATATTGACTGAACTATTGGCACTATGTACTAATTTCATTGCTGCTTCTACAACCAGTTGAATGCATACTTTTATGGAGTGATGCCCAAAATTCCCCCGACAAAACCCAAAATCTCCTGAAAATTTTGAATCCCCTGACATTCCCCAAAGACCGGCACGAACCCTTAAAAGGGTTGCAACCGATTACCGTACGTTAAAAATCGGTTTCCTGAAGAATCTACATACAGACACTAGGTATACGCACCTTGACTGTTAGGAATAACTGGGAAATCACGAGCTTGATTGCCAAAAACAACGAGTTCATTGTGAACCGAGCTGAAAAATCGTTGTTGATCTAAGACACGCATTTGCCCAAAAACCTGGTTTGATATCCCATTAGAAAGCCAAGCTTTTCTTCATCATACAAGCATACGAAGTCACCAATAGTGACCGGCTCGTATCTACCCAACTTGGCCATGTCTCAACCCGGTTTCCGACACTAAAGTGACGAATCGCAAAACTTTAACGGTCACATGGACACAGCAAGGATAGAACGAGACACCACTTTACAACTATATAACTGGGCAACTGATTTGGTGTTTGGACACAGACAAACCGGTTCTCCTTTACTTGCCTCAAGCTACACGGGCAATTTTTCGTACCAAACCAAGTAAACAGTTTACAAGACAATTTTTACTGAATCCAAAGCAATCACAGCACAAAAATACGCATATCGTAGATAAAAAACTTACCCATAACGGAATAGCAAGGCACCTGCTTGAGAACAAGTCAGAGGCGCTCGTCCAAATCTACAGCGCCCCTCAACTGTACTCAAACAACAGCCGCATCCGAAGGGACAAAGTCGGTCGACAAAGATACCGAAAGTCTGCAGCCTTAGAGTCCAATGCACGGTCTGAGGCCACAAACTTACGAGAGCTTGTCAACCAAGTCCCAAGTAGAGTTGAGAAGTGCTTTGACGGAAGACAGAAAGCGTCGAAAGTCAGCAATCCTTCACCGCTATCATGGTAGTCTTAGGAAACCGAGTATACACCTAAGACTGCCAGATAACGGGTGAGGAAAGCTGCAAAAATTCGTCGAACCACGTTTGTTGCCAAACAGCCGAGCCAACAACTATTGAGCTACGGAGCTTTAGACACCGAACACCGTCTAGAAAGCAACGCAGCTCAACAGCTCTGGGGCGGCAATGGACATTCAGGAGCACACTACAGTTGGGCTGGACAGGAAACAGACAGCCACGAAAGTCAACAGACTACAGCTAGGGACCACAACACCACACATCCTAGGAAAGTCAACTGTACTGTTCGCTCGCTCGCCCTTTACACGTCCTTTTTAAAGCCAGTCAGGACCACCCACATTGTGAGTCAGACAAGGCGGCACGGCGCCAAACAACCGCCCGCCTGAGATGAAAATTTGAATAAAGCGGGGCCGGGAGAGTAATCTTTTTGTTCAGTGTAAAGCGAGCTCAAATCCCATTGGTTTTGAAGGTACGTACGCACGACTGCTTTCATAATACATGGGATGAGGACTTTTGAAACCAAATTTACGAACTACAGTACACAAATGCGCTCTTTGGGGAGGTAGATTCGTGATGCGTCCATCCAATCCATTCTTCCTTTGCCAGCTTTTTTGTTCAAGGCAGGGTAACAGCACCTTATATTTTAACGATAGCGACTCGAATTTCTACCCTCATAACGTATCTAGAGACGCTGTCTTTGAAAGTACAAATTTGTTGAGCTTCAATTTAGCCCCTTCGAATCCTATACCATGCATACTACGAACACTACACACCATTTATTGAGACACAGCGAATTTACGTATGGAACTCTACATACAAAGACATAGCTGAGACGCGCAATCAGAACAAAAAGGCATCAACAACAGCTTCCTCAAATTTTCCTTTCTTGTCTTTCTTGCCAGAGCACAAGTTGCACCGATCGCACCAGGACTTGAAATTCCCGCCGGCAATGCATAACGTTCCGTCTTGGCAACGTTCTTTCTGCAGACGACACGGATCTAAACAGAACTAGTGCTATTAGACTAGGCTGATCATACATAAACTTTTCTTTCAGACAAAGACTACATACCTGTATGAACGCACAATCCACAGGTCTCTCTGCAGAGGATGTTGTCCGGAGATTTGCAGTCAAACGGTCCCAGAACCTCGCTCATGCAGGTCTCTATATCGCTGATATCGCGACAGTTCGGATCAACCGGAGGATTTGTGGCGGCCCGCCAGCGACGAGTAGTGCTGGGTAGTTTGACTTGGGCTGAAATCAGGTAAAGTCGGTTGGACAGACTCCTAAATCTTTGACTACCTACCTTGACCAGGACGATCCACCGGTCTGCAGTGGTACTGCGGACACGGTTCTCCTTCCGGCAGGTCTTCGCATTTCGGCTCCGGTACGCAAACTGTATCTTTTGGACAGACACCTTGTGCACAGACTGCTGTGGGCGCTGAAAGCTTATACAATACTACTGTACCACATACGTAGTATGCAAACAGGTCATCTGCCAATGTGGAGGGGCGTTGGAGCATACATGTAACAGGGGGTCTGCCCCTAAACCGACTTAGGTCAGACCCCCCGTCGGGGGACCCCACCCCAAGACAATTTTCCGACCCCCTCCTCTGATTTTCTGGCAAGTAATTTTTTGAGCAAATTTTTGCGATTTTTTACAATTGCAGACACAAAAATTGTAAAAATCGCTTGTATGTAACACAGCACTTTTTAGCCTAAATTAACGATTTTTGACGATTTTAGCCGAATTGCGATTTTTGAGCGCCTTCGGCGAATGATCTGTTACATTTATGGATTGGAGGGTCTCAGCCCAAATTCTAGGGGTGAAACGCTAAAAACGCAAAAAAACGCTAATTTGGGCACAACTACACCTAAAACCTGCTGTTTCACAGGCGATTTTAGCAATTGTAGTGTCTGAAATTCTGAAAAAATTGAAAAATTAGTTGCCAGAAAATCGGAGGGGGGTTTGGAAAAATCGTCTCAGAGGGTCCGTCTCCGATTAGGGGTCTAGCCTTAGTCGGGTGCCGGACCCCCTGTTACTGTGCATCTATGCATAAATACACGTCAGGGTTTACGTACGTTGTTTGGTGTTAGCACAGAAAGCACATTTTTTGCACCAATTCACCACATTCGGTATCTCCACGTTGCACAGATCCTCGGCCTCTGCGCCTTCCAGAGGACAGTGCCGCTTTTGCAGTCTGCATTCGTCTGAAATTACTTGCACTGTAGCTAAAGAAACCTAACGTTTTCGTCAATTTTCACTTATGCAATACTACTATTTGTGGCGCAAACCTTGGTGAGTGCACTTTCCGCACGTTTCCTTGCATTCATCTGCTAGCTGAGTAGAGCAGCCGTCAGCCAGAGCCTCAAAAATGCAGGTGCCGTAGGCTAGTTCATCTTTGCATTGCGTCGGCGGCGACGGTGTCGGTTTGTCGGTAACTTTGTTCATGCAGAATCCGCATTTCGAGCACCAGGCCGTAACAGCCGGTTCTTCCATTTCGCACAAATCCTCCAGCATGCAGTACTGCCTCTGCTGGCGGCATGCATCTAAAGCAAATTGGTTGTGCGTGCGAAAACGTTCGGAGCGAAAGGAGCAATTAGACCCTGATGCGAGCACTTTCCACAAGTCTCGGCGCACTGCTCGGCTAGATGAGTACATCCGCCAGCCAAAACTTCGTAGATACAAGTTGCAAAAGTGAGCTCGTTTTTGCACTCTGATTGGGCCAAAGATGTAGTAGCCTCGGGCGTTTTAGTTGTGGGAGCGGCCGTTTGCGTACAGAATCCGCATTTTCGGCACCATCTCAGTTGGTGCTCGTTGCCGTCTTCGCACAATAAACCACAATTGCTCCGTTGTAGTCGGCATTTATCTGTATGAGAAATCGGTTGTACACATAGAGGGATCTGCCTTCCTCCAACCGGCAATTAATTGCCCCGGTACGCCCCCATCCCCCGATTTTTCTTCAAAGCTGTTTCGGCCGTTTTCCCCCCATTTCATTTGTACTATAGAAACTTTTCTAATCGAGAAAATGAACTACATATGTTTTACATACATTTCAGCCCATACAGGCACTTTGCGCGATTCTTTTGCCGGACCGTTGCGCAAAATATGAATAGTTTCTTGAATTTTTGTACTTAGCCCACTTAGTGCCGAGTCTAGAAGCGCTCCCTCAGCTTAGAACGACGACCTCTCACTCATATTTATGTATAATGTATTGCTATGCAGAAGCTAAACGTCTGTGCGCTTACCGGGATGCGTACACACTCCGCAAGTTTCAAAGCAGCCAGAAATATCTCCCTGGCAATTGCCCAGAGCTAACACCTCCATCACACAGGTGGCCACATCGATTGAATCTTTACAAGACGGATTTGGGGCCGTCGCTGAAACAAAGCTACAGTCTTTGCACAATAGTTTATCTAGAGGGAGCATTGTCTGATTGTACGTTTCTTGTATAACAAGAGTCGCAGGATATAATATTATTCCAGTGCTGCATTTACGATAACGAAAATGTATTTCCCTTCTTGACAAGTACCAGAGAGTGCTGCATAGGGTACCCCTCCAGATAGCGTACCCGGGGTACACTAACTGGCACTTAGTGCCGGATTGTGTACCCGGGGTACACTATTTGGAGACAGGTTTTATTTATGTCATGGGTGTCAAAAATTTTCAACATTACGGTAGCTTTAAAGCAGATCTACGTATATTTTTGCTCATTTTCAATCGTTTTTACTGACACAAAACTGAGAAGAATGAAAACTTTGACCAACCACTCTGATTTACATGGCAGAAACAGTAATCTTGATCACAAAATTGCATTTTTATTCAGAAATCGTGAAAACAAACAGTTTAACGTGATTTCACTAAGTGCCAGTTAGTGTACCGGGTACACTACAGGATCTAATTTTCGTTGCGGAAAATGCTAAGTGCTGGTTAGTGTACCCGGGTACCCAATGCAGCACTCTCCGGTACAGAAATCGGAATCGGAAGCTTACTGGGCTTAGTAAATGGCGGTGCTACCGTCTTGGGCGGTTGGCCGCCACAAAAGTCGCACAGCTGACACCAAGCCATTAGTCTGGGTTTCATTCTACTGCTGACTGGCTTCGTGCACAGTCCGTCCTTGCCCATCTGTGCTGGACAGTACTTCTTCTGCAAGCGACACGGGTCTAAAACAAAGCACTGACAGCAGTTTTACCGCCTCAAAATGAGTGAAGTTGAGACAAAAGATTCAAACCTGGCGCGTTGCACTTTCTGCACGTTTCAGGACACCTTCTAGCATCGTCCGACTTGCAGTCCAAATAAGCCATCACCTCCAAAATGCAGGTTTCTTCGTTAATCTTGTCTTTGCACTCACCGTCTGGCGGAGCGGTCACAGAACCTGCAACTCTCTGGCATTAGACCGACAAGCAATAAACGGTCATGTGTGTCTATACCGTCTGAGCATCTGTCACATAACTGGCACCAGGCCTGGAACGGTTGTTTCTGGCATTTAGGATCAGCCGCTGCACTGGTCGGACATACTTTCTTCTGAACTTCGCATCGATCTAGATAGAATAACAGTCCGAAGTTTATCCAGATGCTGCACCGAACCAAGACCAACCTGTAGGATTACAGTGACCGCATGTTTGTTTGCAGCGCTTCTTGGCCCGATAACTGTTGCACTCTTCTTTGAGCAGATAATGATCTACGCACTTCCGGCTGTCTAAGTGATCTTTGCATGAGGAGGGACCGGACGGCGTGGTTCTGGCACCTCAAAGCATTTCTTGTAATTTAAATTTGGCGCCAAATACCGAAAGTTGACTTTACTCGTGTCACAGTAGTTGCAGGTGCGTTTACATTTGCTGACCGCCTTAGGAACGGAACATTTGCCTTTCTCGAAATAAACTTTGCATCTTTTAGAGGGCAATTCATCCTCGCAGTCCGGAAATGGGTCGTCCTTCTTTCGGGTTGTGCTGGGCTGCGGTGTTGGACCGCCTAGAAGTATTGTTTAACTATATTTCACCTTTATATGTATTTTATGTCTTAACCGAAGTGTACGAAACATGGGCGTTCAAATTTTGGCAGACGGCGTAGTCGCGGCCATAAGTATTAGTTTTAAATGAATTTACTACGCTTACGACCATACCACGTTGAAAATACGCCATCCCGTCCGATCTGGCAAGTCAAGCAACGTCGGGCGCGGTTAGTACCTGGATCGGAGACGGCCTGGGAACCCCGCGTGTCGTAAGCATTTTTCTTTTCTCACCTAGATGTCTGAATCTAATTTTGAATCCCTTGTTCGCAACTGATTCATCGTTAGCACGAAGCAGTACCACAACTTTGTTTGTAATCGACGTGATAACTTGCTTCGGTTTCGACTGTTCGCCGCCGCAAAATCTGCAACTTTCAACCCGGTCAACAGGCAATGGACAGAACTTCTGAGCTTTATTACCTGGTTCCGGTCGTTTTTAGACTGTGACCGGCTCGCACTTCGACGTAGTTGAAATCGCAAGGCTCGCTTTGAATCAATTCGAACGTATCCAAAAACTCCAACTGTACCAGTTTTCCTTTTGGAGCCTAAAAACTGGCAACGCTTAAAACTGGCGAAGTTTTAGCAAACAACGGCAGCTTACAATCATAAGCCAAGTGCACTCCTGCTTAGGATTGAATGCTTTAGGATAGTTTGGAGTTTTGAATGTGTCCCAGGTCTCTCTGGTTATCAGCAGTGAGCCACAGTGAGTGGCTGAAACATGTCCACGTACGTATTTTCTAACAAGCAAGTACAGTCAATCTACGTTTTCCATTTTTCATAGCTCCACAGTCCTTTCCTCTAAACCCTTCGGGACACACAGACACGCTGCAGTTGCTGTATTTGGGGTTCCAGTATCCACCATAGGAACTAAAGTCATAAGGACCGGGGGTTTTACACTCCTCTAGAAAAGGTATTTTTTATGTATGACACTAGAAAGTCTGGAGTGATCACTTACTATCGCAGTACATCTTGTTCACCTTCTTTATGTCAAAGTAGGTCGGTCCCGGTCTGCGACTTCCCATCGTTCCTGTGTGTACGGTAGGTTCTCCAGGCCAGGTAAAGTCCGAATCTACTGTGTGTTGTTGATTGACAGAGAACGACTGCAAAACTTGCCACCTACTAGTTTGCCATATTCTAGTAGAAAGAATCAAAGCGGAACCTTAGGCTTGGCGTGCATAATGGAGCCCATGTCGTAAGGGTGGTCGTGTGTGACGCAGTTGTCACATCCGACAAAGGCATCCAGAAAGTTAGCATTCACGTTCTCCCATCGGATCAAGACATGGTGGTCTCTATCGGTCCGCTGATGCTCGTGTGTTAAACCCAGTGTGTGGCCCACCAAATGGGCTATTATTCCCGGCTAAACAAATTAATTAGCATCACTATACGCTGTGCTTTTCTGACAAACCAGAACGAAGGTGGGTCTGCAAAAAATATATCTTGTGGTAGGAATTTGTGACTGAGCCCAAGCCCAACCATGAACCTACGTACTGGCCAAACTCTCAGCTGCAACTCACTAGCCTAAGGCTGAGCAAGCAATCTAGAAGCATTCATAAGTCTCAGCATGAACCTGGATCGCAGCCTAACTTAAGAACTGCACAACATTGAAAGCCGGTTTTATTTCAAAACGGAGGGAATACGCCATTCCACAATAGTATCTTTCGGTACCTTTGCACATCGTTGGCCGACATGAATCGGCTGCTGTGCGTTTCCGACCACTCCCAAGTAGGCGGCACAAGTGGGCTTTGCAGTAAACACAATCCACGGAATTCCCTCCTTGCTCGGCCGAGCGTTGACGAATTCAAGACAGGTTTCCTCTGTCCACCACTCTAGGGCTTGACTGATGGCACTCTGCAATTCTGCACTGGTCGACACCGATTTGTCCATCTGGTAGTGAATTGTGGTCTGCGGCCAACTACGAATTGTCTCCAGGTGTACTGTACGCTTCTTTCTGCGTGCCATTTTCTGTTGCACGTCGTTGAAAATGCCACTCATCTGATCTTTGGTTAGCAATAAATCGCCGGCGAAGTACGGACTTTGATCTTGGTTTGACATTGGAAATACCTGCACAAAAGCAGCTGCGTCAAGATCAAGAAGAGGAGGAAAGGTTTTACCTCAAGGCCGTTTTCGTCGGCAACCATATCTAAAACTCTTTTCTTCTGTTCGACCACGTACTCGAGGTCTTCCTTAGAATGAACTTTCAGTTTAGATCCATCGCCAAGTTGCACCTCCTCAGACAAAACGTCTATGGCATTCTGCCCCACAAACTCCGAATTTATGTCGTCGTAATCAGCTTCATTTTTTACCATAACAGAACGGCTAAACCGTAGAACCAAGTAGAACACAGCTAGCGAGTACAACTTCATTTTGACATCACGTAGTTACAGTTGATAATCAGTGTTACCCTAGGGTTTATATGCTGGTTTGTGTACAAATTCTGTCTTATCTACTGCTTTACAGGGCCGAAAACAAGTGAAGCCACTAACTCTATGCTCCGTTCGCTGCCAAAACATTTCCTGTTTATACTGATTTTATGAAAAACAGTCATAAACTCTAACACTAACATAAACTTCAGCTGAGGCAGGAAATGTTAAACAATCCGAATCGAAAGCACGCAGCGTTCTGGCAAAATTTGAACAAGTAGCGGCCAGCCAGTCGGCATTAGCAAATAGTCGGATGATGTGAAAACTAAACAGATTACCTAACCCAAAATAAGAGTGTGTACAAGGTTTAAGTGACTGCAGTTTTATTTCCATTCCAATAAAACAGGAATGTGTCACAGACAGATAAATACGGACAAATTCAGCTCCTATCCACAAAATCTGTGTTCTTTCAATCTGCTATGCTAGAGTAGGACAAAGTGCAGTGATACTAACTGATATATAACTTGTTAATTAGCTTAATAATAATAATAATAATGACCGGAGTCTCTCTAAACAAAGGCTACTTCTGATTAGCTACTCTGCTTGACACTCTTACATCAGAGCAAAACTACCGGGTCTCTGTAAGAGGGTCGAACTACCCGGCGCATACAACACTAACTCAGCACACAACAGCACAGTACATACGTACATACATATCCCATTTGATAAAAAGACTGCCAAGAAAAAAGATGAGGTCTACAATTCTACGTAACTTCTACATCTGTTATTAGTTAGTGTCAATAATACAGTTGTAGCGGGTGAATGGCATGGATGGATCTGGGCACTAGGTGACTGACGAATGAAACCTTTGCCAATCTCTCCTTTAACTGTCCTTAGCCTCTGCTCTCATGTCGTACTTTCTGCGTCGGTTGCCCCCAATGCGCCACTAAATACTAGTCATTAAGGTTGGTACAAGCTCGAACAGTTATTCAGGCCCCACTACAAGGAAACAAACATGGTCGCTACCATAGGCAAAGATTAGACACTGACACGTTGAAGTGGCACAGTTGAACCTCTATAAAAGGAACAATTTTTGAGGTACCGAAAAAATCCTACATATAAAAATTTTAGAAAACCTCCAAAAATGGGAAATCGGACGTCATTGGGTGGGACACTGAAAACTAATTTGATCTCTGTAAACGGAACGAACCTCGAGAAAGTGGGAACCAAGGACACCAATCAATGGTCACGTCACTCTATAGGAGGCTGGTAAGCCAAAAAGTCCGATTTTTGGCTAAAATAAGCTATTCTGAGCTCATTTACACCTAATCCAGGCACATTTTTAACATAATTTTCCATACAAAATTCTTCCAAAAAATTCCTGGGGGTAGAGGCCGGCTGAGGGGGTAGGTAGGTCGGAGCCAGAGGGGGCAACCGCCAGCCCCCCTTGCCCATCTCTGGTAGTGGTAAGAGTAAGACAGAACGCAAAAAGGTTGGTGCGTAGTTACCTTAGAAAAGACGGTGACGTCGTCCTCCTCTCCTACGCAGAACCAGAGAATGCAGGTGACGCAGATTACGAAAACGATTGCGAAGAACGCAATGAACACAACCAACGGACCGAAGTAGTCCAACACGTCCAACTCCTGCTTCAGGTTCACCATTCTCTTCTTTCCGTCAGAAATGTAGTTGCGCTGAAACAACTCTGTAACTAAACTATAAGCAAAGCGGCAGCGCAACTACAGCTGCAGGGCTTGCTTTAGATGGCAATAAAGACCTTTACATGCGACAGATACCGGCCGGCGAGCGAATAACTCTAAAAACTGCAATTTTAATCATTAAAATTGCGTTTAAAAAGTATAACTTGTAAAGAAGACTTTTAAAACCATTCTTGTTGTTACAGCATGGGAAACGCTAAATTACACTACCAAAAGCCATTTTAAGAAAAATATTAGTGATTTCCTACCCAGTTTGTTAGTACCGGAGCAGCTACTCCAGTTACTTGTACAGGGTGTGCCAAAAAACATCCCAACAGATTTTTACTGTGGCAACAGCAAATCTCAACCGATTTCAATTAATCTTGTTTTGAATGAAAGACAAATAAATTGTTGACAGATTGGTGTAATTTTCATTAAAATACTCTGATTGGTTTCTGAGATATTTGCCATCAAATTACAAACACTGATTTTGGTAATGAACAAAGTGATCAAAACAACCCAGCAGACTTTTTGTTGTAGCAACCGTAAATCTCAACAGATTAGAATGAATACTTTTAAACGAAAGATAGATAAATTCTTGAAAAAGGGTGAAAATTTTATCAAGATACTCCTTAGTTCCTGAGATACTGAGCGCAAAGTCAAAACAGACATTGGCAATGAACAAGAGCGATTCCGTTGCACTTAATTATAAAACAGATTCCTACAGCTAAGGGCCAAGTTCACGAGGCTTTACTGGTGACACACACGCTCGTTACTTCATCAGTGAAGTCTCATTAGCCCCCAGCAGTAGGAATGTGCTTTACAATGAAGTGCAATGGAATCGCTCTTGTTCATTGCCATGGTCTGTTTTGACTTTGAGCATAGCGTAAGTATATCAGGAACTAAGCAGAGTATCTTAATGACCATAGCACCAATCTGTCAAGAATTTATTCCTCTTTCATTAAAAAATTCAATGAAATCGGTTGAGATTTCAGGTTGCCACAGTAAAATTCTGCTGGGTTATTTTTTCAGGCACACCCTGTATTTTCGAATTAAGGAGCAAAAAAATTGGCCTTCAAAAAATTTTGTACACCTATAGATACAATGAACGTATACACCAATAATAAACCCACAAAGGGCAACATGCAGACATGGGCAAAGGGGGCTGAGGGGGTTGGCCCTCCTCAGGCTCTGACCTATCCTCCCCCTCAGCCGACCGCTACCCCCTCAAGAATTTTTGGAAGACTTTTGTATAGAAAATTATGACAAAATATGTCTGGATTAGGTGTAAATGAGCTCAGAATAGCATATTTTAACTTATTTTAATGAAAAACAAGCCAAAAAACCCTGATTTTAGCCAAAAGTCGCACTTTTCGGCTTACCACCCCCTCAGCCCCACTCAGATGCTCCTACCCCCGTCAGCCCTCCGGAGCGTGCCTTTACTCATGCGTCTTTAGGGATACTTTCATATTTGGCAAAACAGGCCCCTGGGGCGTGCCCTATGCTGATCTAGTAATCATTAGACTCGTCAAGCGAACGGCTTTCAAATGATATATGACACGACTATTTTGGACGATTTTGAAATTTTGCCAATCGATAATCGATATTTATCGATAAAACATGTTAACTTTATAATTAATTATGATCATTTAAACACATTAATTTCCGTTTGGGGTCAGTTCCTGATTTCCCCCACTAACACCCGATCCGGTTTAGGCTGAGGATTAGGGGAGTATTTGAGAAATCTCCGCCATGCGGCGGATAATGAGTGGATCACGAGCAAGTGGCAGGGAGGGAGCAAGCGACACGGACGGAATGAAGTAAAGCCGAAGAGGTTTACTTCTAGGTAGAGAGGCAGGTAATCAGCAGACGGCCTAACTAACAGACAGTCCCCGTCGCCTCGTTCGTTAGTTTCCTCCCTTCGAACAACCTGGATATATCCCTCTTACGACGAAGACGACACCACGACGACGACCAGAGAAGAGAACGAGATCGATCGATCAATTTTGTCCATCTTGTATGGAAGAGCGCAAATGAATAATAACACGCAACAATTTGACGACGCTCTGACGCCATTTTCTAAAATCAATCGATTAAACTGACCTAAAATTCTGGTTTTAACAACGAATAAACTTCTGTAAAATGTTTAATTTTAGCTATTATACAGACTACACCTGCACATACTTTACACGACAGCTACAAAACAGATAGCTACGTTAGTACATTTTTCCTCCGAAAATGTGCGGCTTTTCTATTACCGTAATGCAACGAAATCGGTCCATCTTAAGCCACGCCGCAAGCGCAGGGCCGTTAAGTGAGAAAAAAGATTGTTTTCCAAGCTGGATATTGGAGGAGGAGCTAAAGTTTGGTGTAATGAATGCAACGGAGCAGCAAAGACGGTCGCTGTACCTGCTGGAACTGAAGCAATCGGCCTCGCATTTACCACCTCTCTATAGAGACCAATTCGGCCCGGAATTGGTCGAGCAACTGGCGGAAGTTCTTCTGGACGGCACTGTGTTCGAGATAATCCGGGAACTGCGAGAAGAACAGAAGATCACCGAACAGAATCTGTTTAGGAATCGAGCGGCCAAGCTGCAGGAACAGGAATCGGCGCGTAAAGAGCTGCAGGACAGGAATAAACCGCTGTTCAGCTCTGCTCTAGGCGCCGCTCCCAGCTATTCCAATGAATTTTCGGAGAATCGCGAGATGGAAATATTTGAGGAGAACTGCAAGGAAGAACTGAAGCGAATGCACATGAACATAATTCTCGAACTGGACCAGCTGGTGGCTCAGCAGCAGTTGACACTGGAAAAAGCCGGACTGCCCTCTTTCAAACTGACGTACAAACGGGAAGAAATCCGATTCCAAATGCACGTGGTGGAACTGATTGAAAAGATTCAGACCAGAATTGCCAAGTTGTCGGCTCAGAACTCGTAAATAACCGTATTTGGATCAAAACTACCTATTATACTGCGGTCATGACTAACGTACTTACAAAGTACATCTTTATTTTGGTAAACGTCGTACGGTTTTGGTAAATGTCAGTCATCTAAACTTTCAATCATGGTAGAGTAATGAATGCTCGGACGCTTTCTTATCGTATTGTATGCTTTAGCAGTTCTAGAAGTTCCTATGCCTGCTGTTACAATGCAAAGCAGGAGTAATATCGCCACCACTAGCACCAGAACTGAAAAGAACATTACTTTAGGATTAGCAAACAATAAACTTAACTACCCATCAAGTATCTTTCGTGTGTATAATCCAGTGATGTAGGCTTGCCACATAGAGCTCTCCAGCCTAGCGTAGTTGTTCTGGAATTCAACGTTGAAAATTTTACAAATTCGCATGGGTATTCGCAGTCAACAATTTCAACTTCTCGCGGTGTAGATTGATAATTGGTGCTGTACAGAACCTGCAAAAGCCGTAGAATTGCAGCTGTGTGGTGAAACGGAAAGGGTATAGAAATTGAGCCAGTCCGTTGTCGTTTTTCATAGGAATCATGTGATAAGATCGACATACCTTCACATAATTCCGGCCATTCACGCTATGCAACTCAAAGGCCAACCATGCTCCGAATTCGATATTTGTGTCAGACTGCAGTAAACTGGAGTTTATTATCCCAGCCAAGGAACGCATATTTGAATCATGCTAAATTCATAAAATTGTAAAGTTACGTACATTTTATAAGTACGTCTACTTACATACTACGTAGGATTTTCATAAACTTTTGCCTTCACTTAGAGCGAGTTAACAGCACTGTTTGAATCGATATAAGTTTGATTTTCTATAATTTCTTGCAATTTTTCAACTGTGAGATATACCGGAGATTTCCGCTTATAAGACCACCATAGTTAGAAGACCATGGTCTTCAAATAGGTTTTTGTTTCCAGTTATAAGACCATGGTCTTCTAATAGGTGGTCAGAAAACTTGGTTCATAGACACCCATTTTCCAGTTAAAAGACCATGGTCCTAGTTTAATTGACCGATTTTAGCACACAATTAACTGTTTTTAAAGTAGACAAAAGCTGTCTATCGTGAGAAAACAAAGGCGAAAGTGCATAATATAGCTAAAACATGATTCTGATTTTTGTTTTGAACGCAATACAGTACCTGCTATGCTTCAACACAACCTTTCTTTTTGTAATTTCAAGTAAAGTTTTACAAATCAAGCGTAAACTGGTCAGGCATGTCTGGAACAGCCATCTAGGTGAAAACAAATTCAACTATACGCCTAAAATCCCTTTTTGCACTGAAATAACATTTTCCAGTTATAAGACCATGGTCTTCAAAAGGGCGCCAAAAAGTTACCCTAAATTTGGGCATTTTCCAGTTATAAGACCAGGTCTTATAAGTGGAAAACTCCGGTAGGAAAATTCGAATTGTCAGTGGATAAAAAGTTATCTTCAAGTAAACAAATGACGTGACATGGTGGGCTAGATATGTACTTCGTTTATGAAACAAACATTCATGCAGTATATTTAGTCTTTATGACTTTTAATGTTAGACGTACCGCAGAATATAAGATCAGTCTGTGGGCTGTCCAATCTGAAATTGCTTCTTCCATATGAGTCAGAAATTCATTCATAAACCAAGCTGAAATTGTCATGTCAATACTATTACAGTCGAAGTCCAACCTCCATTGCAACACGTTACATCCCAAATTTTCGTTGCACTTGTGGAGGTGCGGCCCAGAAGTACTGGAAAATGCGTGAAAACTGGTTCTCTGTTCTTATTTTATCATTTAGAATACACCTGAATACCTGAATAGAAGGAATACCTGACCAGAAACTTAACAGAACCCAGAATGACACTACAGTGGCGTACACAGGATTTTGGAAAGGTGGGTGTAAAATTTTGAAAGTACCTGGTTGGGCCGCAGCCAAACCAGGGTAAGAAAATTTAGCAAAATTAGCCTTCACAAACGCATTTAAAAGACACTCCGTGTTTAAAATTAACAGAAATTACAAGATTTAGTAGTTTATTATGGTCCGGTTGGCTTCTGCCCGGCGAGGGTGAGAAAATTTTGAAAATTTAGGCTTAAAAGCGCACTTACGTAGAAGGCATTCTGAGCACAAAATAGACAGTTTTAGTACATAATTCATTAGTTTCTCTTATTTTTGACAGACTTTCTCTTCCTACCTACTCCACAAACGGGGTGTGCCAACCCTACACCCCCTGGATACGACGTGACTGCTTAGTTATATAACTATCATATTCCTACATGCTGGTTTGACGTTTGTTTTTAAGCTTGTTATTGATTTTCAACTGCTCAAACTAACTGGACTGGAGGTTAAGAACCTTGGCTGGTTAGCAATCTGTCAAAAGTTTTATAGTTCAGTATTCCTTAAAAAACAGAATTTTTGATTTTCCGAAGGTTATGAACTTCTCCTTCTCACTGACTGCCATCGAAATCGCAACGCAGATTGGTTCTCACTCCTTGGCATGTTTTCGCCGGAGAAAGGTGCCTGTGCGCGTGCATATTTCTACTTTCCCTTTCTATCCCAAGCTCGTAAATTGACCTACACAACCGTCTGCTGCGTTGCGCGTTGCATTTGTGGAGGTGTTGCACTTACAGAGGTTCTAATCGATTGGCCAGTGCCATGATTTAGCGTTTACAGTTGCACTTACGGAGGTGCGCCGAAATGCTATACGATAGCCTACAGTATATTTCGGGACCTAGAAAACCGTTGCACTTATGGAGGTGTGACTGTAGCCGCACCTCCATAGAAATAATGAATTCTAAAGCTTATAAAATGTGGTCTCCGGTGGGTTTCAGTCGGAAATGGATTGGATGGCTGTTACGTACTATATTTTATACACTATTTACCTCCAGCAACATCGAATGTTTGCGGTCCAAAGAAAATGCTGAAAAACTGCGCTCTGATTTGAGGCAGTTGTAAGTAAAAGGACTCGTTTCTGGCCCATTCCGGTAACGGATGTGCATCTTGATGAATTGACTAAAATAAATCTGTCGACTGCTGTCTCGGACTGCACAAACTATGTAAACAGACCCTCGTCATCAGATTATCGATGGCATGTTCTAAATCGATCAGATGTTTTATTGGCATCCCGGAATTGGCCTGAATATATTGCATCAATGCTTTTTGTTCTTCTTCGAACTGCTTTAGCTGCTCCGATTCTAGCACTTTGAGCAACGCGTTCGTGGGGCAGTTAATCAGTAAATCTAGCGTGATCTATAACTTTTTCAATAAAAATTGCAGCGTATGACTTACATACTGCATACTGTACCTCATCCAGCATGCGTTCAGTGTGAACGGGAATGGGCAGCCAGAGCAGTTGGGTGTTCCAATTTGTGTCCTGATTTGGTGGAAACATTCCAGCTAAGGATGCCAGCGCGCTTATAACAGTACGATTGTTGTCGGCACTAACTACTCTTAGCTAAATTTCTGTTACTTAATCATACACGTAGTTTAGTTTGAATTATACGTACAAGCGCAGGATTGTATGAGCTTCCCCAAAACTCAGCGTAAAGTTCCCTCAAATTTTCTCCAAGTTCGTACATTTGCTCGATACCAACCTTGAAAAGATTTGCTGTCATACCTGCGAAAAGTACACTTACATTATTTCTGCCTGCACACGTCCTGGTTTCTTCGTGGCTTTGTTTGTTGTGACCGTCCAACACACAATTCATTGTTTTAACATATTTTTTAAACGACAAAAAATGCCTTAAGGCGGTCATTTTTGGCTAATAAATTGCATGTTTATAGAATCAAAACCAATCGATATTCTATCCAATTTGTTACAATTGCGTTACGTATCATGAACTCCCTGTATGCATTAAGAATTTCTAAATTTTTTGGATGATGCACGCGAATTCATTCATCTAATATTAAGAGCCACATTATATAAAACAGGGGCCGGTAGAGAACATGAAAAGTTCTGATCTATAGTTTTTATTTGATAAATCGTTAGGTCTATGGTAGAGCACAACACACTAGAAATATTTTTACACACCTATCACAGTCAGGCACTTAACGCCGTTAATGGTACCGGTACCTAAGTTAGTGGCACCATATACGGTACCGTCACCGTATATGGTACCCCACGTTCGCGACCTGTGGCGGTACCATACATTGTATAAGGTACCCCTACCCATGGCCATGGGTGCCATATATTACCATATACGGAACGAAATTTGAATTGAGTGGTACCATATATGGTACCCCCACGTATCGTACCTATAACGCTAACGCTTGAGCAAAGAGGCTCACGAACGTGGTCTGCCCACAATTCGATGTACAATTGTAGTTTCTGGTGCGTTGTGCGAACGGTGTAACACCCATTTTGGCAAGTTAATTTGTTGACGAAAAATTCAATTTTTCTGACTTCCAAAATACCGCCGCTTCACTATCTGACAGCAGTGTGCACCGTTCTGGTGCCCTTTAAGCTAGCCACACCAAACAGCCCATTCAGAATCCACTCGGTTTCTGTTTTGTGCAAGAATTTTCGATTCTCTTAGATCCGTTCGTCTCTAGCTACCGTACTTGACATAGTCTTTTGGGTTTCAACACGAAAACAACATCTACTACGGTAGCCAAATTGCAAAGCTGAAAGAGGCTTAGTTACGCTGCTGTTTTTCCTAAAAAAATAGAAAAAGTAGGCTAAATATTGCAGGGCAGCCTAGTGGTTCTGAAATAAATGGCAATGCATGTATTTCACTGAAAATTACATGACTACAAATTAAAAGATCTTGAAATAGTAGTAGTTTGTAATTATAGTCAGCCAAAATATTTTGTAGTCTTGATGACGTCATAATCGCCGAGAATATGTAGTTTAACTTTTTTATAGTTTAGTTTGTAGTACTACGAATTAGCTCTAGGCAAAACACCCAACACAGAAGAAATAAAAGAAGAAGTGAATTTGGACCCAAAAACACGTTTTTGGCCAGAATTTGAATGTTTTTGATATTTCCAGTGTGTTGTGTTCTACCATAGATCTAGCGAAGCGATTTATCAAATAAAAACTATAAGTCAGAATTTATCATGTTCGCCGGTTTGTAGGGCACCCGCCCCGGTTTTATAAACGGTGGTTCTAAACATTCTTTTCTGGTCCTACCGTCGTCATTTCGCCCAATTCAGCCGACCAAGGTTTCCGTATCTCTGGCGGATCAGTGGGAAAATAGTCCACAGTCACTGGGGTTCTATCTCCATGTCTAAAGATCTAAACCTCGCCAGAAAATGCGTGTTACCCGACTTTTAACCTCATATAAAGCTCACAATTTGAATTTGTCGAAGAGTAGATTTGTCTAGCACGAGAGATTCGCCGATGAGAGAAGAAAAAGAGAAGCCAATTAAAGCTATTGCAAGCCTTAGCATCAGCGCCATTTTGTTTGATGGCAGAGATAAGACGGTGCACTAGTACGCTGCGTATGTATTTGGCACTGTAAACACAAAACACGACCAGACATAAAGACCGATAATCCATATCACAACAGCTTGATAATTTTGTGTCGGCGCGCTGAGCAACACAAATCAATAAAAACTTGTTGCTTCACATTCGACAAATAGGTAGGGCAAAGAAATACTTCTTTTGTTGCTTACCGTACCCTCGTTTCGGTCCGGGAATTTTGCCCAGCGCGCCGACGCAAGTGAGCCAGCCGTTCAGAGCAAGGTGGTGTCTCCAGCGTTGAAATACTCGGCTAACGTCTTCGAAGCAGAGTCGTCACTCATTGCAGGACTCAGTTTGGACATGTCGTAATCGTTGAGGCTGGAATGGACCGAATTTTGGTCCACGTCTGTCTTCGACTGGTTGTCCGAGCTGTTGTCCTCAGTCCTGACTGTAGTCGAGCACTCTGACGATTTGTCGGGCGTTTTGTCGCCGTTTTTGCTGTCCGGCTTTCCCTGAACTGCTCTTCTGTACTTGGCGCGGGCGTTCTGGAACCATACCTGAAACCGCCGCAACTCTCAGTTGGTTTGGCTAGCTATTAAAACAGGTTTGCAGAACCTGTAAAACTCGTTTTGTGAGTCCGGTCTTCTGCGCCAGTTGTTTGAGGTCTTTGGCATCCGGATTGTGATTTAGCGCAAAATAGGCTTTCATAGTGCGAAGTTGATGGTGTTTGAAACTGGTGCGCATCCTTTTCGCTCTTCCTGTATGGTGGTTGACCGAGCCCAGATGGTGAATTTCGTTAGGGTCTCCTAAATCTGCACTTCTCTTAGAACCATTTCTTGCTTATACTTTCTGACATCAAAATGATAAAATCTGCTGGAATCTATACAGAACTCGAATTAGTCTGAAGGGAGTGGTACCATTATTGTACCAGTACAGGTACCAGTACCAAGGTATCATGTATGGTACAGGTGCCATATACAAATGTACGTAGTACCATTTATACGGTAACACCACAGTCCTCGAACGTTTAATGTATGTTGCCACTAGCCTAGGTTACCGGCTACTGTCATTTTAGTATTGGATTTTTATATTTACTATTTACGAAATTTGCTACAAATTCAGCTCTTTAATTTAATTTTATTTTTTGTTTTACTGCCAAGCAGCTCCGATTTTACTAATAATTGTACTAATTTTACTACGATTCTAATAGTCAAATTTTCCATCAGTGATGTCAAGATCTTATGAATAATTGACCTTGGTGTTAAATTGTTGTTGCTAAATTTGATCACGATACGAAGTTCTCCAGAACTTTAGAGACAAAAACGTGTAAAATTCGACTGAGAAAAGTGCGTCCAGACGTTTTGTTGCAAAATTGACCAAGAGTTTTGCTGCGGAATTCACTAAAAACTAGTAAAATAGTGGTAAAATTTGCATTTTACTAAATTTTTGTTTTAATAATATTAACAGTAGTACCAGCATCGTTTTCGGTACCAGTACCATAAACGGCGTTAAGTGCCTGACTGTTATACTTTCTGCAACAAAATGATAAAGCCTGCAGGAATCTTAGAGAACTCTTATGGGTCACCGATTTAGATGCGTACAATACGCGCGACGACAAACAGATTTTGAGAAATTTAAATAGACAATCGATGTACGTAATCAGCAGACAATTTTTGGCCTAATTTATCGTTTTTAGCTGTGCAATCTTGCAATGCTTGTCCGGAACTTGAGAGAGAGAGGCTAAATTAGCTTTGTTGGTGAGGCTAACGAAGCGATGTTTACGAAAAGATTTGCGGTTGCTTAATTGGACATCCTGGGCTTTGTGCCGGTCGTGCGCCGCTAATTTGAACACAAACGTCCAAGGAGGTGATTAAAGAGCCCCGGAAAAGTGCAATTTGATCGCCTGTGGCGCCGCCCGCCGCACTGATTAGTCTTGTTAGCGTTCTCTCCGGATTACTGTAGAATAAATGAGATAAATATTAGACCCTTAAACTCCGCATGCAACTTCGGCTGTCAGCCAAGCACGTTCTAAATTTGACGCCGGTTACTTTGCGTCCAGTTAACATCTGTGTCCTGTCATAGGTTCTCTGAGTTACTGCAGGCGATGTACTACTTACTGTACGTCTACACACTTACAAAGCAAAAAATATAGTTCGGTGATTTTTCGGTGAATTCGATTTGGCCCACCATGATTAGCTATGGTACCCTGCCCAGGATTTGCAAAGCATGCGTAAAAGTTAGAAGAGCTAGCCAAAAATTTTCTATAAAACCCATTCTGAAGGTAAAATTTACTAATCTATTGATTTTTCTCATGTTTCGTCTAATTTTCTTGTTTCCTTTCCGAAAGGGGGTGTACCAACCACAGTTCCCGGGTATGCTAGACTGAGAATGCGTACCTAAGCTGTCTCCCATAATATGGATGGGTGCTAGGTCGGGGTTGGCACTTCTTGGAGATTTGAGTCGACGTTTCTTTGATCTGCTGCTGCCTCTGATCGGTTCACCAGTGAGAGAGGATCCTTCTCCAACCGACATGGCTAACAGAGGTTCGTAGTGACCTGAGACAGAAAGGTTCAATCGGCCAATATTCGCAGGCCTTTTCACCTTGACAATAAAGTACGCCGTGTTCTCCCAGCGCGAAATACTCGCCGGGCTGTAAAGCAGAGCCGCAAATAATGCAATTAAAACATTGAAGATGGTAGATACAGTCCCGTGCCTTCATAACCAAATCAGTGTACAACAATGGCCGATGGCAACGGGTGCAGCGCTTGCTGAACTGCCTGAAAGCAGGCTGCTTAATTAGCCAGCTAATTGATTGGTGATTCAAGTTCGATTTCTCACCTGTAATAATCCTCTCTGCAGAAAACCATGCCGTCGCGCCAGAAGCAACTGGGTTGGTGGTCTAACTTTACATGGCACAGACAGCACTTGAGGCACTGGGTGTGCCAGCAGCGGTCGGAAACGATCAGATAGTACCGGTCTACGATCTGTACTCCGCAGCCGAAACAGGGACCTGCGACAGTAACATTTACTCTAACTGACAGCAGCTACTTTTAGCCAAGAGATGGAGATTGATTCGGGCAAGTCGGTCAATACCTTGAGGTGTCATGGACTCTCCGAGGGGAGTGAGCACGGAGGAAGGGAGCAGCGTGGTTTCGTCGGCTGCATCCGTCGGCGAAAGGTACATGATGCTACTGAAACACGGCTGCATTTTGTCGGCGGCGACACAATGGGCCAGTTTTGCAGCGATCGGCCATGCGCAAAGGCTAATCCTCACGACTGGATTTGGCCAAGTTCAGCCGTGTCAAAACGGTCGTCGTTTCCGGCTTACCATCCAGAGACAAAAAGGGCTAATTTTATGCTCGGATTAGTGAGGAACAGGTGAAAACAAATTTCAAACGGCGGAGAGGCACGCCCAAACAAGAGAGCGGCAGCGAGGAGAGGCGAGAATTTATTTCTAAGGCATTGAAAGTCACGCACCTCTCCAGTTGACTCGCTACAAAGCCACTTTTGTCCGGTCGCTAAACGTATCTCAGTTTCTTGCGCTCCCTACGGGACCAATTTCGGACAGAGAGGTGTGAGCTAAACGTAAGAGGGCGGGGACGGCGCCAGGCGGCGCAACCACGGGGGTCCGTTAGGTCATAAACGCTTTGCCTGGCCATCTGAGTACACACAGCACACATCCTGTGTGTTTAAAAGCCTTAAATCAAAACATAAAACCAACCGCCCTACAGGAGGTCGCTGAAGGATGCTCTCCCTAAAAGCTCCTTTTCACTCTACGGCTGCTTACCTGTAAGGGTGGCCGAGAACTCGTCCGTCTACCGTAGCTCAAGTGGCCGGCGGCGGCTAATGAGAGCTTGGCAGCCGTGCTACAGTCGCCGGTGATTGGTCAGTTGGCAGCGCCGCCAATCAAACACACCTGGGAAATTCGGTCAGGTAACAGCAGAGGAGAGTTTTATTACAAACACACCACGTATCACCTCTGACATGACAAACACGGATGAGCTACAGTTACCGACACGCTAACCAAGGGCAAATATTGGCATTTCGAATCAATCCATGCTTTCTCTTACCGCAGACCGCGGGCGACCGGTGTCAGCTCCTGATCTAGCCCTTATCAGACTTCCGTCCAGTCGGGAAGCGCGTACAGGACAGGTAGCTGATAAGTGCAGGAAGAGGAGAACTCGGCAGAGACGCGGAGCGACGACTGGAAAGGAGCAACAACAATTTCCGCTAATTCATTTGTGCCAAGCGCAGAAAAATATGCAAGCCGGAATTTGATTATCGCACGAGCGTTAATGGACTGGCTCAATGCAGGGCAGAGAATTTTCGATAATATGTCGCCGGGCCATATGTGGATGGCTCTTAAGGATATAGCTGCGCCCGGCCACCGCTCACACCCGATGCAACCTCTTTATTGAGTGTGATGTTTTGCGCTACCCTTTTACCAGTCAATCGCATTTTTCTTGCTGCCTCCTAACGATTTTCTTAACATCTCCGTCCCTCACTCTTTTCGCCCTCATTACCCACCCGTCCGGTCCATTCACGCCGCTCCGATCAGGATACACCACCAATTTGCCCCTCTCCTTACAGACTTGCAAGCTGCTGCGTA
>JASANB010000504.1:0-42479 GCA_030248155.1 Sabatieria punctata | reverse complement strand
ACTACGACGTCCAAAAAATTCAAAATTTTGGACCCCACCTCCCAAGTATGCAACGTTTTTGGTAATGTTTTCCGAGTAAATTTATTTTGAAATTAAATAACTATTAAATTGCTTAGCTCAGCCTTCAGACGAAAAACAACTTGCTATTAATTTGCTTGAAAACCCAAATTCTGAAATTTAGTTTGATGGCAAATTTGTTATTTGATATGAATTAAATATAAACTTGCTCAAAATCAATACTCAATTCCTGAGGAAACAAGCTCAAAACCTGGGTCGTGTCAGTCGAAAAAAATGAGTTGACCTTTTTTTTCAGATGGCGACAAATGGTCTACAGATTAGCATTTAATGAGTTGATATCCTTGCTATAAGCATGAGCAAGGTCATCTTTGGACTGAACTTGTTGTTTTGTAGCCAGACTTTGGTTAGTGAAGCTGCCAAACCAAGCAAATTTATATCAAATTCATATAAAATTTATATCAAATTTCTAGGCCAATTTTGGGAAATTTAATATAATTTTAATTTGTTTGACAGTCATCGCGAGAAATTTAATTTGTTATTAAATTGCTATCTACTTGGTGATTTTGGCGAAAACAATTTAATTTTGTTATTTAATTTTAATTTGATCGGAAACACTAGTTTTTTGCTGACACACCCCTCCCGACTAAACTTGGTACTGTGTCCTACAGTAGAAAATCTTCGATAAAACCGACAAGACACTGTAGAAGCTGTAAAAAAGAAACTTTTTGACAGTGAACTACCATTTGGAGGTTGGAAACATGAACTTCGTTGAGTTTCCATGTAATATACAGAGGGTCCGCCAAAAAACAACCCAGCAGCTGTTTCGCTGTAGCAACCGCAAATCTCAACCGATTTGAATGAATCCTTTTTTAAATGAAAGATAAAGAAATTCTTAACAGATTGCTGAAATTTTCATTGCTTAGTTCCTGAGATATTCGCTCTCAAATTCAAAACACTGATTTTGGCAGTGAACAAGGGGCGATTCTCTATTATTCCACTGCACTTTGTAATAAAACGGATTCCTGTTACTGCTAAATGCTATTGGAGGCTTTACTGGTGACACACAAACTCGGTTTACTTCAACAGTAAAGTGTCATTAGCCTCCAGCAGTGGGAATCTGCTTTATTATGAAGTGCAACGAATCGCTCTTGTTCTTTGCCAAAATCTGTTTCGACTTTGAGGGCAAATATCTCAAGAGAACTAAGCAGTGAATCTCATTAAAAATTGCGGACCAATCTTTTTTGAATAATTTATAAATCTTTCTTTCAACAGAGGATTCATTTAAGAGTCGTTCTCTGAACCGATCGAGTTTCAGTATTCAGACCCCAAAATTGAAAGTTTGAGCTAGAGAGCTGTAAGTTGGCACACTAATACATACTTATGAGTTATCTTTCAGCTGCAAAGGATTAGTGGATCTGACGCTCCTGTCCTGAGATATAGCCTTCCGAAAATCGGTCTGCTTAACTATGGGACCAAAATTTCAAACTCGAATTTCTCGCTTCATACTCCGAATTCGGACCCAAAAAATGGGGTTTTAGAGTACTTTTAGACTGCTTTAAGAAACTTTCGTCAAATTTTCGTTTCAGAATAAAATGTTTTTTTCGCCCCCTTTGCGCCCCCTAGCTCGTCTGGAACCCCCCCAACCCAGTTTTTTATTTCAGAAAAATGTTGCGCTATCAATTACATACCGTTTGGTGTGAAGCATTGTTTGCTCAGACCCGAAAAACGTGAGGAAATTGAGGTCAAACATGTCCCGGTCGCAAAATTTTCGCACTTTTTCTCAGGTCAAATATTTCCAAGTCCGGTTTTCCACCTACTAGTACGAATTCGGACCTAAAAATTGGGGGTTTTAGAGTACTTTTAGACTGCTTTAAGAAACTTTCGTCAAATTTTTCGTTTTCAGAAAAAAAATTTTTTTCGCCCCATTTGCGCCCCCTAGCTCGTCTGGAACCCCCAACCCAGTTTTGGCGGTTCCAGACGAGCTAGTGGGGCGCAGAGGGGGCGAAAAAAATTTTTTTCTGAAAACGAAAATTTGACAAAAATTTCTTAAAGGAGTCTAAAAGTACTCTAAAACCCCCAATTTTTAAGTCCGAATTCGTACTAGTAGGTGGAAAACCGGACTTGGAAATATTTGACCTGAAAAAGTGCGAAAATTTTGCGACCGGGACATGTTTGACCTCAATTTTCTCACGTTTTTCGGGTCTGAGCAAACAATGCTTCACACCAAACGGTAGGTAATTGATAGCGCAACATTTTTCTGAAATAAAAAAAACTGGGTTGGGGGGTTCCAGACGAGCTAGGGGGGCGCACAAAGGGCGAAAAAAATTCTTTTTGAAAACGAAAATTTGACAAAAATTTCTTAAAGCAGTCCAAAAGTACTCTAAAACCCCAATTTTTAAGTCCGAATTCGTACTAGTAGGTGGAAAACCGGACTTGGAAATATTTGACCTGAGAAAAGTGCGAAAATTGTGCGACCGGAACATGTTTGATCTCAATTTTCTCACGTTTTTCGGGTCTGAGCAAACAATGCTTCACACCAAACGGTAGGTAATTGATAGCGCAACATTTTTCTAAAATATAAAAAACTGGGTTGGGGGTTCCAGACGAGCTAGGGGGGCGCAAAGGGGGCGAAAAAAATTTTTTTTCTGAAAACGAAAATTTGACGAAAGTTTCTTAAAGCAGTCTAAAAGTACTCTAAAACCCCCAATTTTTAGGTCCGAATTCCGAGTGTGAAGCTGAGAAATTCGAGTTTGAAATTTTTGGTCCCATAGTTAAGCAGACCGATTTTTCGGAAGACTATATCTCAGGACAGGAGCGTCAGATCCATTAATCCTTTGCAGCTGAAAGATAACTCATAAGTATCTATTAGTGTACCAACTTACAGCTCTCTAGCTTAAAGTTTCAATTTTGGGTCTGAATAGGGCAAAGGACCAAAACGCGATCTGACCAGAGAACGACTCTTAAATCGGTTGAGATTCATGGTTCCAAAAGTAAAAAATCTGCTTTTTTGTTCTTTATCACTCTTGTTCATTGCCAAAATCTCTGTTTTGACTTTCAGGAAAATATCTCAGGAACTAAGCAGGCTATCTTAATAAGCGTTACATCAATCTTTCAATAATTTGTTTGTCTTTCATTTAAAAAAGGATTTATTCAAATCGGTTAAGATTTGCGGTGGTTGCAGCAAAAAATCTGCTGGGTTGTTTCTTGGCCGACCCTGTAGTTGCGGACAAAAAGCTTCTAGGCACCGAGAAGAGAGAGAGAGAGAGAGAGAGAGAGAGAGAGAGAAAGAGAAAAAAAAAAAAAAAAAAAAAAAAAAAAAAAAAAAAAAAAAAAAAAAAAAAAAAAAAAAAAAAAAAAAAAAAAAAAAAAAAAAAAAAAAAAAAAAAAAAAAGAAAACGTCAACGTTTTCGATACCAACTCCCACCCCCTCTGAATGTCGTAGTTTATGGACGGCCCCTTACACGAGGCGGTTCCTGAACACCTTTACACTCTCAACGGCTTACCCTTAGGGGATCGACCACACTACCGTATCGAGTTACAGTGAGCCCAGTAATAGCTAGATACTGGCTAAAACCGAAATACCAATTAACAGCGTCATTAAGCGATCCCAGCCAAGCTCTGCCCAGAAGTGTTTGACTGCTGGTCAAAATAACCTCCCAGTCAACCCAGTCCCAGTAACGGAAAACGCGCAACAGGTAGTGCAAAAAGACGCAACACAAGTCGGCGATTCCAAGCGAGATGCAGATTTGAAAGAAACTGTTGTAAAAGGGATATTGATTGCGATTGAACCACAACATTAACAGTAGAATTGTGTAGAAAGCAGCAGATACAGCAGCGAAGACAGGAATCAACAACTCTATAAAGGTGGGAGCGGCCATTTGTAGCTAGAAAGTAAATGTAGATGGCAAGACTCTTACGTGTGTATGCTTCTGCGTGTTTTAGGCAGGTGAAGCTATTGGGCAATGGAGAAACGTGTGTAACAATGTAAATGCTAGTCACGGTTGAACGATAGATGCGTGTTTGCTTTAATCAAACTTCTCCTGGTGTCTTTCTCTTGTCTGCGAAGTTTTCAAGCGGCTTTGATCCAGGCCCAAGGTCTCGCTTTCGGCTTTGATCTTGATCTCCAAGTTCAGCGCCCAAGACTACGTACGCCAGCCATCATGAACGAAGCGAAGAAACATAAATGGCTATGCGAAGAAACAGTAACCAACAAACATTGGCTATATTTGATCGGATCCCTGATATGATGCATGCCGTTAAAAGGGCCTATATAAAACATTTAATTAGTACACCTACACGTACGTTCGTATATAAAAGTTCGGCTTGCCGAGACAACATCGCACGATACAACATATTTTCGTCCAAAGCCAAGTACAGTACATAATGTGTGGCCACATAGCCAAGCCAAGTATGGCTACAGTTGGATACGCTTTGTTAGTAGCCACAGTATATATTCTAAATGGGCCTTTTGAACCAATTATGGATACTACTTTTAGCTAATTATAGCTACGAAACCATGGATGGATGGATTGTCGGGCGCGGCCATCCGTAGCCCCTGCGTAAATAATGTAATGTCATATATGTTTATGTTTCTCAATATGTTTCCATGTCAAACATGTTGTGTATTTATATGTTTTGAGGCCAATATGTTTCTGGAAACATATACATATTTTTAGCTATAGGAATTCATGATTTCAAGACTTTTGGTTGCTGTTTGACCATACATGTAACAGGTCATCCGCCGATGGGGGGAGGGGGTTGGGGGGTCTGGCTCCGGCCGGGGAGGTCTGAGCCAAAATTTTGGAAGGGCGGTTGGGCACTAAAAACGCTCAAAAATCGAAAAAATCGCAATTTTTTGGCTAAAAATCGCCAAAAATCGCTAATTTGGGCTGAAATACAGCTAAAAACTGCTGTTTTGCAGCCGATTTTGGCAATTTTTTGTCTGAAATTGTAAAAAATAGCAAAAATTTGCTCAAAAGTTTACTTGTCGGAAAAATTGGAGGGGGTCGGTGAAATCGTCTCGGGGGTCCCCATCCGGGGGGTCTGACCTAAGTCGGATTGGGGGCAGACCCCCAGACCGCCCTGTTACATGTATGTGTTTGACAGTAAACTTTTCCAAAATCTGACTTATTGAATCTGAGTATGCTATCTATATTGTTGCAAACCGTATTAAACAGGAAATTCGGAATTTCAAGTTTGAATTATCGAAAATTAAGGCTAAATATAAGTGATTAAGCGACTTTTACACTAATATGTTTTATGTTTAAAAATATGTGCATATTCAATTTTCAGCAACATATAGCTATAAGTGTTATTTATATGTTTGTTTTCCCACTGTAACCCGTACTCGGGTATGAGTATTTCAAAAATACCTACCCATACCCGTACCCAATTCAGATTCGAATACCCATAGCAACAGTAGTTTGAGGACTGAATTGGTTGATTTTTGAATATGACACTTATAGGCCATTCACAATCCACTCGGTTTCTGCTTTGTTAAAAAATTTTCGATTCTCTTAGATCCGTTCGTTTCTAGCTACCGTACTCGACATAGTCTTTGGTTTTTCAACACGAAAACATCTATCTTCTAACTACGGTAGCCAATTTTCAGAGATGGAATGGAAGTGGCGTAGCGGCGCTGCTGTTTTTCGCTAAAAAGTGGCAATTGTGGGACACTATCCACGCACATTAGCGAAAACCTAACTGATTAAGCTGAGGCTAAGATAGATCCTAAAAGTACGTTTAAGTTAATCCTAAGCCTAATCCCGATCAATGTCGAAGCTTAAAACTTGATCACAGTGCTGAACAGAAGCTGTTAACTTCCAAATTGGTGGGGGGTAGTGTCGATGTATCAAAATCGGAGCATCAGTGCGTCATGCATAAGTGAAATGCACGCTGCTTCCCTCGCAATTCGCCAGGGAAACCAAGCTTAGCCTGTACAAGGTATAGACATACTTCGCATTTTACTGTTTCAAATTTCTGCTTGTTTCATCACGAAATGCCTGAAAATGGGCGTTTCTAGTGCAAACTAAAATTTCCACCATTGGCACCAAAAATATTTGGCTTCTGCGCGATTAGGCTAGTGTTTGACTGTTGAAAACATTATTGAAACATATGTACATAGTGAGTGGACGCTTATTCACTTTTCAACACAAACCGACGTTTTTAGCAGTTGTGATAGCTTTTTCGGTGAAGGAACGTGCAAAATGCGCGGTACAGCTTGAGTGGACCAAAAGCACTGAGATTGTTCCGCCTGCAATTTGGGATAGAACGCGCGCCTCCAAGAGATACCAGCATCCGCTGGTGGCATGAATGACTGATCAAAGAGCTCGGTCTGTCCAACAAAACTCGGAAAAGCGTCCACCAACCAGCGTTGAGGGTGGAATACCACCAGCGGCTGCAAAAAGTGATTGAAAACAGTGACCACCACGTGGGCACGTTATTAGCCGGTTCAATTAGAGCGCGCTCCCTCATTGTAAACCTAATTTGCGCACAAATAACTCCTTGCACGTCACTGTTGAGCCGTCGAATCTCTCCTGTCCTGTATCTCCTGATGGTGAACCCAGCTAAACTGGTGCTGATGAGCTTGAGCGCTATTATTCCAATTGCAGTATTCTGCCTTTTTGTGTTTACGGTGTTGAGAAAATCTGAAGGAAACGTCGACAGTCACTCAGTCGATTCCATAGAACAATACAGACAGTTACTTGGCAAAGCGAGCAAGTCTGGCCAGACCGCATTACTGTTGATGGGAGGAAAGATGTTGTATGTTTTGCCTTGCCGCAAACACCTGACAAACAAATCATGCATGACAAGACAACTACGTAGGGTCTCCAAAAATATGACATCATTTCATTTTCCTGCCGTTCCCGCAAATGATTGATCAAATAGCCTGACATTTGGAGCATTTTCTGCGAACATTTCTTTCGACCATTTGAAATTGTTCGGAAAATTTGAATTAAGGCCAGGTTGTCTTTTTTAAAGCCAACACTGTATTTTTGGGACGCCCTATGTATGTTGCACAGAATGAAACTGTATGCAACGTAAAAAAGCGTCTGAAAACCATTTTACTTTCAGAAAATACGAATTTGCTGAGGTACTATACCCGATTGAAGAACAAAGACCAGTGAAGCAAATTTCTCCTAAAAGGACATTACGAAACCCGGTTGCATGCTCATTCGCCGCCGTTCTGTCCAACTCTCTCCTAGTTATGGGTTCTCTTCACCGGCGGGCTGGGGTCTGGCGCACAGACGTCATAGACCCCGACACCTGGACTCGAGTGTCCGCTGCCAACCTAACCCTGACCGCAAGATGCACCGGAGCCGTGCAAACAGCAGTTGGACGACAGTTGTTTGTGTGTGCTGGAAAAGTGTGTGCTATCTTCGATCTGGACACCAACATCTGGACCTACAAGAACACCACTACGCCGTTTTTGGGTCAGCCAGCCTCTGCATTAGTTTTTAGCACTATATTTTGGAAATTTTTAGATTTCAAAACTACCATACTAGATATGGTACTATATTTGTGAATTGCATATATTCTTCGCAGAATTGACTTGAAATTGTACTTTCAGGTACGTATGACACAAGTTCAGTCATACTGAACGGTTTCTTGTACAAGATGAGCGATTGTCGACTGCAACCAACTCAGTGGGTACAGACAATTTGGCCATTTTCAATTATCAGTCAGGTTTTAGATTCGGTTCTACCATACATGTAACAGGTCATCCGCCGATGGGGGAGGGGGGTTGGGGGGGGTCTGGCGCCGGCCGGGGGGGTCTGAGCCAAAATTTTGGGGGAGGGGGTGGGCACTAAAAAACGCTCAAAAATCGAGAAAAATCGCAATTTTTGGCCTAAAAATCGCCAAAAATCGCTAATTTGGGCTGAAATACAGCTAAAAAGTGCTGTTTTGCAGGCGATTTTGGGGCGATTTCGGCAATTTTTGTGTGTGAAAGTGTAAAAAATTGCAAAAATTTGCTCGAAAATTTACTTGCCAGAAAAATCGGAGGGGGGTCGGTGAAATCGTCTCGGGGGGGGGGTCCCCATCCGGGGGGGTCTGGCCTTAGTCGGGTGGGGGGGGGACCCCCCCAGACCCCCCTGTTACATGTATGGGTTCTACAGTACAAACCACAGAAGGCGTACGATTTTCTGTGAGGAATATGACGTTCCATAACCTAATTGCTGCTAGCAGCCAAAATGCTCATCAAGGGGCCAATTTCCGTAACCTGCCTATTAGTGTTTCCGAGTAAATATATTTTGAAATTAAATAACTATTAATTGCTTGTCCAACCTTTAACTTGCTATTAATTTGTTTGGCACCGAAATTCGGAAATTTAATTTGATCGAAATTTGTTATTTGCTATGAATTAAATACAAGTTTGCTAAAATCAAAAATCAAATACTTAATTTCTGTGAAAACAGGTCAATGTCAGGGTAGGGACTAAAATCGGTTGAACGTTTGACAGATGGTCTACAATAGATGGTTGCACTTAGAGTTGATATCTTTGCTATAAAACATGAACAAGGTCAACTTTAGACTGAACTTGTTGATTCTAGTGAGTCTTTATTGAGTTGAGCTAGCAAAACCAAGCAAATTTATGTCAAATTCATATCAAATTTTTAGAGAAATTTTCTGATATTGGATTTAGTCTTAATTTGTTTGACAGTCATCATGAGAAATGAAAATTTGTTATTAAATTGCTATTTACTTTGTGATTTTGGCCAAAACAATTTAATTTTTTTATTTGATTTTTTATTTTATCGGAACCACTACTGCTTAAGGCTTAGCGCTGTTTTGTTTGCCAATTTCCGTGGCTGATGGAAAATCGTATGCTTTTCATTTACTGTTGATTCGGTATACCGAACCCATAAAAATGGGTATTTTTGGGAATACCTACCCAATAAATTCCTACCCATTCCAGGTATTTTTGTCGATACCCATACCCAGTAGTATACCGATTATTTTGGGAATACCCAGGTATTTGGAAATCGGTAATTTTTGTCCGGCTTAGTGCATTTTTTATCAAAAATTCCCTATGATCACGTTGTTTTCTTTGTAATTTTGCAATTTTGGGGCATGCAGAAACACATTCTCTTACTATATCCCTTCAAAATATCGAATCTGAAGGAGTTTTAGTTCTCTAACCAACTGCCTGTCCCAAACTTTGTCATTAGAAAGCGTTGGGCTGGTTTTGGCTTAACTTCACACTGCTCCTTAATAATAAAGTCTCAATGTACTTGATTACAGTACATTCACAATCAACAAATAGCCCCGTATTTTGTCACTGCTCGTTAGATCTCCATACTGTACACTAGCGGCCTGAAAACTACAGTACAATGGAAACATTTCTCTCAGCCAAAATTATTTAAAGAACCAGTTTTCACTGCAGTAAAACTAAAAAATAGTTTCAAAAATTCCTAAAACTGTAAATTCTATTGCTTTTGATGGATTTTCTATCCTATGATGATGACTATATGGCGTTGTAAATGGGAAATTCAGCGTTTTGACTTTGTAAAACATTTTCAGCAAATCCCGAATAAACCCATACCGAACCGACGATTCCTGGGTATGCCGAAAATACCTACCCATACCGAACCGATTCCTTAAAATCACATACCCAAACAACAGTATTTCCATTGTTTGTACTGTAATCTACGAGTATGTAGTAAAACTGACATAAATGCGTTTTGAGAACGTTTCACTTTAAAAAGCCCCAAATTTTCTGTACCCTGTCCAGTCTAAAACCGACCAGATTGGTGTTTGAGTCGATCAACCTCACTGAACTGGTGACTGAGCGCGAGCCGAGATGGAAGCGGCTGCCGCTGCCGTACTTTCGGCAAACTTTACATAAGTCAGTCGACTGGCTGAAAGGTTTCCGCTTGGTGGCATGGAAAGAACGGATTGTGCTTTGCGGCGGTTACCTAATCACCTACGCTCTCGTGTACCAGTATTCGCACTGCAGCGGCTACCAACCAATAACATCTAGATGGCGCCCGATGGGAGACATGAAGGAACCACGAGGAAACTTCGCACTGATCTCATTTAATGGAGCTCTCTTAGCAATCGGAGGCAACCACGTGCCTCTATACGAAGCTTTCTCTCACAGGAATAGAACAAATCGTGGTCTCTATCCCTACAGCCGTACAATCGAAGAATACGATGAGAAGACCGACTCCTGGCGCTATTGCCCATTCAATCTGACCGGCGCCAGATGGCAGTTTATGGCCGTCGCCTACTAATTAGTTTTCGTTATTTATTGCTGTTTTCGTGATTGCTAATGCGCACTTCTCATCACTTTTGGCTACTCTTTATTCAGGATTGACTTTTCCGCTCTGGGTTTAGCGTCGACAGCACAATAATACGACCAAAGAGAAGATAAGCTACCTTATTATCTTAGCTAACAGGGCAGCAAGCAAACGGAAAAGAAAGGAAGAAAGAAGTGTAGTTGTTTCGGAGGCAAAATTCAAGAGAAACAACACCTATTTTATCTTAGCTAACATAGCAGCAAGCAATAGCAGTAGCATATACAGGGTGTGCCAAAAAAACAACACAGCAGATTTTTCGCTGTAGCAACCGCAAATCTCAACCGATTTGAATGAATCGTTTTTTAAATGAAAGACAAATAAATCCTTAAAAGTCTGCTGAAATTTTCATTAATGTGCTCTGCTTAGTTCCTGAGATATTGGCTCTCAAAATGAAAACAGTGATTTTGGCAGTGAACAAGAGGGATTTTTTTCATTATTCTGCATTTCGTAATAAAACGGATTCCTGCTACTGCTAAGGGCTCTTGGAGGCTTTACTGGTGACACAGAAACTCGGTTTACTTCAACACTAAAGTATCATTAGCCCCAGCAGTAGGAATCTGCTTTATTGTGAAATGCAACGGAATCGCCCTTGTTCTTTGCCAAAATCTGTTTCGAATTAGAAGGCAAATATCTCAAGAACTAAAATGTGAATCTCAATAAAAATTTCACCAATCTTTGAAGAATTTATCAGTCTTTCATTCAAAAAAGGATTCATTCAAATCGGTACAGATTCATGGTTGCAAAAGCAAAAAATCTGCTGGGTTGTTCTTTATCACTCTTGTTCATTGTCAAAATCTCTGTTTTGATTTTGAGGACACATATCTCAGGAACTAAGCAGGCTATCTTAATAAACGGTACATCAATCTTTCAAGAATTTATTTATCTTTCATTTAAAAAACGATTCATTCAAATCGGTTGAGATTTGCGGTTGCTACAGCAAAAACTCTGCTGGGTTGTTTTTTTGGCACTCACTGTTTAATTTTAAAGCATAGAAATTTTTGCGTATGATCAGTTTCTTTGTTTTCCACATGCTGGCCGAAGAATTTCTAACCCTGGACCGGAGGAAGAACTTCACGACCGTTCTCTCTAATCTGACGAGGCAGAACACGAGATTTGCCGAATTTCAAACCCAGAAATGCCAAGAACGCTGCTCTCACAGGCTTACTGTAGCTCAGCAACAACCATACATTGCACATGCCAAATAAGGGGGCGTGCAAAAATTACGTAATGGCATGAGGGGGGAGGGGGGGTTCGCCAAAAGATTACTAATCATTACGGTGGGGGGAGGGGGGGTTGGCGACTTCATTACGTAATTTTTTAAAGTGCACAAATCACTGAAGTGGTCATAATTTTAATTGTTTTTACGTACAGTACATGTACATGTAGTCCCGATTTGAAGCCATTTGGCTTACATTTCTCAATTTCACTTAGATCAACACTTAGATTAGAGAATAGCTACCGTTTAAGTCAAGGCTTTCCAATTTTTCAAATGCTAAATGGCAACAGTGACCTTTGAGATCTGTTTGATAAGAGTTTGTAAGAGTTTATAAGGTATAGCACTTATCGACTCCATGTTTTACAGGGCTCATGCGGCTTTTTCAGAGCAAAATTTCCTGACCAAAGTCAAATTTCCCTGACCAATCAGAATGAGAACGTTCTAAGAAGGGTGAGAAGTTTTTAAAAAGTGGCTCTGAAAAACGCATTTAAACGGTATTCTGAGGGAAAAATTTAAATTTGTAGTAGCTGTGGAAAGTCAAAAGTCCGATTTTTAAAAGGGTGGTGTGTAAAGCTCTGACAGGGCAGGGGCCCTTTGGGCGAGAGATGATTCTACTGCTATCAAATTTTCCCTGACCAGACACCAAATTCCCTGAATTTTTAAAAATTCCCTGACTTTTCGGGTCCTGCACGAACTCTGTTTTACGACCATCGATCGTCAGTCAAGTGATATGGCAGCAGCCCTAAAATCTATGATAAAACACTTTGGTTTCAACTTTAACAAAAAGCCACCCAATGATGGCCTCTATGTAAAACTAAGACTATACATGTGTACATAGTTGTAGCTCATCAATGAAGAAAACTAACAAAATTAACAATTGTTACTTTATACAGATGTTATTTTATTAAAAACGTCATTTTACATGGAATTGAACGCAAAAATTGCGGCTCTATCTCTTAAAAAAATTGAAATTTCGGGGGGGGGGTTGCAAAATTATTACGTAATTAGGGGAGGGGGGTCAGAAAATTATTACGGGCGATTATCCAGGGGGGAGGGGGGGTCCGAAAATGGGCAAAAATACCATTACGTAATTTTTGCACGCCCCCTAAGACCATCCACTGTGCCCAGATATAGTGCGCAAAGTCTAGCTCAATGATCTCGGCCAAACGTATGAATGCAATAAAAATTATGTAGACATTCGTGACAAACATTAGAAGAAACAAAATAAAGCCCATGGAAAGAAGGCGTGCTGAGCCCTGAAGAAAAAAAGATTTCGCTTTGTACAGTGTTGGCCTATATAAAAGGACCGCCTGGCCTTTTTTCGGGTTTTCTGAATAATTTGAAATGGTCGCCATTCTGTCAATTTTCAACCGAATGAAAAGATTTTTGGCACGATTATTGTTATTATTTTTTAAGAGTTTGTTTTGGCCAAGTCCTAGCCTGCTAGATTTCTAATTGTGTTCGTCTTGTCCTTGTGTACGTACATACATAGTCGCGGTTGAGTTCTTCATGTAGAAAGCAGGCCAACTTGGTGATTTCGAATTCGAAAGTGTCGGGGTGAAAAGGCTAAAAACAAAAACAGCTCTTACCCTAGATATCTCTTGAGTGGTTGGGTCCAGCTTGCGTTTCGTAGTCAAATGGCGGTAAATTCGAATGAAGAGAACAACATTGACACCTATCAGTAGCCAAGACAATGCTATCATGATTAGATAATGCACCTGAAACCATACATGTAAACATGTCCGGGCCGGCGTGGGGAATGGGGGTTTCCTTCAGCTGGAGGTGGCGAGGGAATTTCGCCCGGAGGGGGTTCATTCAAAATTTCAAAAAGCTCCAAAACTACTGTTATTTTACTATAGTATAGTAAAACAAAATTAGTAAATTACTGTAGACCCTGTAGTAGAGATGCGCACGGGCCGGGCCGACCAGTTTAGCATAGTGGATGGCTATCTAAGCTTCTGGTTTATTTTACTAAACGGAAGCTAGATACCTGAAGTTGGAAGGCTGCTCTACGGAATGCTGCTGACAAACTGCTTGTTGCATTTGGCTCTAGATATGGAAGGCTGCTAAGGCATCTGGTTACTACTATGTTAAACCAGCTAGACCATGTAGCCGGAAATTGAAGGGCGTGCTAGATTGTGCTTTTTGTCTTTGGTTTTGTCTTATTCTTAAAATCTGCATTTTTCAACTATTAGTAAATTACTGTAGACCCTGTAGTAGAGATGCGCACGGGCCGGGCCGACCAGTTTAGCATAGTGGCCCGAAAATTTTGAAAGGTTGCACAAATTCAAGACTATGTACGCTGAATATAGTCTAGCAACCGTTGTGTTAATCGGCAATAATGCGCCCGCTAAATGCGTTTTCTTCCAAAAGTTATTTTCCGAGATGACAGAACAAATTTTTTAACAATCGCTTTTTATTGCAGAATTCAACGAAATAGTGTGAGTTTTATTAGGAAATGCACTTTCACCCTTTATAGTAGTAATTTGATTTTAAAATAACAAAAATACAATAATAAAAGTTGCCTGAAATGGTACCAGTGTTTTTTGCCAAAAACAGCTAAGTTATGCCAGGAAAATGCTTGTAATGCTTCTATTAACGTAAATTCAAAGCATTTGAAGCGAATTTAATCAGTTATTGTGCCTATTTCCTTTTTCTGAGCCCCTAGGAGAAAAACTGGCTTTTTTTTTCGAAAAAAAAACGAGGAAAAAAACCGACCGAACAGCCCTGGGGTGAATTCTGGCAACTTTTTTAAAAATGGGCAGGGCCGAGCCGGGCCGAGTGGCAAACAGGCCGGACTGCAAAATTTAGAAAACGGGCCGGGCCGAAAATTTCGGCCCGAGCGCATCCCTATTAGTAATACAAAGTGGTATTTTACTAGTAGTAAAATAACAGTAAAAGTAAAATTAAGAGCCAAAGTAAAGTAAAATTAAATTAAATTAATAAAGACCGTCCCGGCAATAGTAATTTTTAAATTTTACTAGTTTTTGGTGAATTTCAGCCAAATTCTTGATCAGTTTTGCAATTGCAATGTCCTATATTGTGTATTATATTGTTTAAAAGGTTATTACAACGCACATGAACACCGGACAGACCAGTAAAGAACCCATAAAGGGCTACATGCGAGGCAATCACCGGGGTCGAACCCCTACTATGTCTCTAACGCTGAGTGCATGGCAGGCAAAGTTGCTACCACTACACCACAGACACAGACAATTCTTATCGATTTTCCTGCGTCCTATACCTAATGGCTGCTATCTACAGTATAGCGTCTGGTCTTAATATTTGGACGATAAAGTTATGAGTTAGTACTAGAGCAGCTACTAGTACTACTTGTATTTTTAGGCCGAGTGGGGGTTCCGAAACTGTCTCGGAGGTGAGGGGGCTGGCCTTTCTAGTTAGGGGGTAATCTCCAACCCCCAAAGTACAGTACATACATTGTATATGTATGCCTAAAACGTCGTTTTAGCCTACTAAAGTAGCCCTTTCTTACCAAGTACAAGGTTAAGTTCTTCTGAACATACGTAAAATGACCAGAACCGTTCTCAATTCGAAAGTAGCTGTACTGCTGAAAGCATATCGGAAAGGTTGCGACTGCCGGCAATAACCACTGAACTAGAAAACCGGCATGTAGGAATTTTCGTGGCCACACCTAAAACCAAAAATCTTGGAAACACTTACGTACACAGTTGAGATTTTCTTAGTTTTTTCTAAAATACCGCAAATCATCTTACATGTAATTGAACGCAGACGCAAAACGCAGCTGTATCCTAAGCGTTGCGCTAACATTTGATGCAAAAAATGGGTTTGTAAAGCTTAAATTAGTCTTAAAAATTGTGAAGCTCGCAACCAGTACTGGATCGGGTGTTGGAGCTTACACAAACTCCAATAATACCCAATCAACACATGAGAACACTAGTTCGCATACTTCAGAAAAGTCATGTTTTCCAAGACTCACCCTTAATGGATCGACAATGCTGGTATATCGAGTGATAGTGAGCCCAGTTATAGCTAAATACTGACTGAAACCGAAATACCAATTAGAAGCTTCGAAAAGCACTCCTAACCAAGCTCTTTCCAGAACTGTTTGACTGTTGGTCAAAATAAACTCCCAGTCAATCCAGTCCCACTGTCGGAAAATGCGCAATAGGTAGTGCGAAAAGACGAAACACAAGTCGGCTATTCCAAGCGATATGCAGATTTGAAAGAAACTGTTGTAAAACGGGTATTGACTGCGATTCACCAACAACATTAACAGCAGAATTATATAGAATACAGCAGATACAGCAGCGAAGACAAGAATCATCAACTCTACAAAGGTGAGAACCGCCATTTGAAGCTGATTAAGATTCGTACGTGAGGGCAAGTTTGCATGTCTCCCTGTCTAGATAGATAGATGCCCGTTTAGGCAGGTGAAATCAGATAATCGTGAGCGTGCAGCTATGTACATAAATGCCAGGGTAAGGTGCTTTTTAAGTATGTTCAAATCAAACACTACAGTACATACATGGAATTTTTGCTTATTCAACATTCTTTAAAAAAATTGAGATCTCTCCTGCAAAACTTTAAAGCAACTCCGTGCGTAAGGTCAGTTACAAATTTGATCTCTCCAGCTTTTTTAACGTGTCTATTTGAGATTTGTCCTGTCCGGCCGGGCACCAAGATTTGTAAATGTAAACTCCGGGTAATGGACACGGTCAGAATCACCGAACCATATTTCCGTACCGCGCTCGGGAATCAAATCCATTGGGGACCGGGGATTCGGGATGCGAATCCATATTACCTTCAATTAAAAGATTATAGGAAAAAACCCCCCCAACAAGATGGCCGCCGTTAGGGTTACTGTAGCGCCGCGCGGTGTGTAGTAAAGTGGCGCGGGAAGTTCAAAAATAGCAAACGCATTTATCAGCACCTGCAATTGCAACGAAAACAGAACATATTTTTGCGCAACTACCGCTATAAATTAGAAGTGTTTAGCAGTTGTATTTGAGTCATTGCCAACGAATAATTACTTATAAAATTTTGCTGAATTTATATTCATGCAGGAAAATGTAGGCGCAAATTGTTAGGAATGGCATAAAACGCTATGCTGTTGGTGGCAGAGAATCGTGAACGCCACGGCATTCATAAGATACCGAAAAAGAAAATATAACTGTTTTTTTCTTTTAGTAACTATGGATGACAAAGCAGGTTTGCGGTGGATTGTTCCTCTCGAAAAAACAATGTTTAATGTATAGACCTGCCTATACCAGACTCTGAAAATTCGACGATTTCATCTATGTCCAATCAATAAAAAGGAAAACTCGTCGAATTGGTGGAGATTACCTCCCATGAGCTAGCATTTGCGTGATCGTCAAAGTCTGCATTGAACTGCGTAAACTTTTCACCTTTCTACGTACAGTTGAATAAATTTTCTGAGAAAGTAGGCTCTGTTACAAAAGACAGTGGCCGGTTGCATGAAACTCTCGCAAGTTGCGAGAGCGCAGGGGTGCGTTGCACAAAACTCTTTTCACTCTCGTAAAGTTGCGAGAGCAGTTGCGAGATCGCAAGCTGTTGCGAGAGCATGTAAAATTGTGATTCTGACCATTTTTTGCAATATTTGCTACCTCTTACCCTCAGAATTACACTTTTTGGTATAAAGACGAGCACTACACGCACCAGAGCTGATACCAGTGACCTATCGACGAAAACTAATACGATTTTAACTAATATGAGCAAGAAAAGTAAAATGACTGAAGCATAGGTCTCCTACAAAACAGATTTTGGTTCAATAAATCGTGAAGCAGATTTTACTGAAAAATTAAGAGCCATATTTTTTAAGAACGGGGCAGGTCCCCTTATAAGGGCGGAACATGAAATTTTCTGACCTATACTTTTTATGTGATGAATCAATAGGTCTTTAGTAGAAAACACCACCACTGTGGTATTTTTGCTCTGCGATACCGCTTGGGGTATTTATGGCCAAAAACGTGATTTTGGGCATTTTCAACTGGTTCTCCAGTGCGCAATTGCTGATCGCGGTCATATCTTCAGCATAAATTAGTCTTACTATGACCACTGCACCCACAAAGCTTGGGGCTGATCGATTCAGGCCAGCGTGAATACCGTTGATTTTAAGGGTTATTTTAAAAAGTGAAAAATAATTTTTTGACGTCCCTCGCAGATTTTGGCCATACTTTCAGGGTAGGTAGAACACGTTGTCCTCTACACGTTGGTGTTTTCACTTTTTTTGGCATCGGCCCCGTTTTTGAGTTATTCATGTTTTAATTTTCCGAAAAAAATTTTGCGGTATCTTTCGGAATCATTCATAATTCCGGTGTCCATAAGGCTAGATCGACCCAAGGTAGAGCGTTGGACGCAGAATGTGATGGGCTATCCAACCATATACGCGAAATGGATCTATGACCACTTATACCAGAGTGGCACGAAGTCAAAGTTTCGATCGAAAATGACGCAAGCTCTGACCTGGTTTTCTTCAGATTTTGACACCTGCTGCCGAACTAATTAGTCAAATGGCGTAGATTCGGCCGTCAAATGATAGATGAGATTCTTGCGATTCCGAAAATGACCATATTTTTGCTCTAGAGTGCCTTGTTCTCAGTTTATGGGCATTTAAAAATATGTGCGAAGAAAATGACTGCACTTGTTATATCATCCCGGCCTGAAAGGTGACTCAAATCAATCATATGCAGGATACATAGCCGTGAAATCTGCATCACCTAATGCAGTTTTCAACACTAATTATAAAAATTACAGTGGTTTTTCAATATGACCAGTTCTGAGCGACCTATTTTCTCGTGATGCCCTGGCATTCACGTCGTCAGTGATTTATGAAACCGAAGCATCAAATGCTTCCTATTAGGTGCATTTTTCTTCACTGATTCTGAATATGATCTTCTTTTGGCGCTAGGACAACTCAGTCGGTAGTTATGGACCTCTGAAGATTCATCAACATATACACTTTTGAGAGCCATAATCTTAAAATAAATAGGCTACGTTTCAATACTTCTGAAGGGAATCTACCATCAATTAATAGTGTTCCTAGTCTATTTTGGCCTGCTGATTTCAGAAATGACCTTAATTTTTCTGTATAAGCTCAAGATTTTGAGATATAACACTGTCTACTTGCTGAGCATGTGTGCCGGCTAGTACCGAAGGAATGGCAGGATGTGGGTGCGCGTGATCGACCCGCCGTGTGGTGAGGCCTAACGCCACGGCAGGACAATCCGTCCATCCATCCATCCAATGCGAGTTCTATCTTACTAAACAGGCAATTCCCAGCACTGGCACGACACCTTGGCATCACTCATCGACAGACAAACGATATGCTGTCAGAACAAAAACTTCGACTATGATTTACTTCTGGTGTTGTACGTACGGCCTTACGTACTTATTTTACCAAAGAAAAAGTATGGTGCACGCTGACAGAGACAAATCTTCTAACCACTGGTAACAAATGCGTAATCAAGATCTCAAGTGCAGTTTCGCAGAGACTTCCACGAGAGAACCGTGAGAGTATCGTCTGAACGAAGGCTTTTTCAGTTTAACTTGACAGGCTGGAAGCGCTTCATCTTCATCTTTAGTTCAGTTCGGCAACCAACCAATCCGGAGACTAAACCGAGAATAAATATAATTGATCATGTTTTCAGTCAACTCATGTCATGGGTAGCGATGGACCGGAACCAAAATTCCGACTGAACCGGACCGGAATTACCCCAGTTTCGGGTGGAACCGGAACTTTTCAACAAAGGCTAAAAATTCGAAATTCTAGCTGAAAACTGCAGAAAACAGTTTACAGTTAGAACTGGTAGAACTGCCATGAAACATTACTGGTTTACATGTCCAAGTAGTGTTTACATACTGTTTAAGCACCAAAAACATTGATTTAGTTTTAGTTTACTGATTTCTCAGAGAATTCTGCATTCCTCATACTGGACTCCCACACACCCTTGATGATTTTGCGTTTTTGTGGGGTGCTATACCTGTTTTTTTATTTTCGGCTATAAAATATCGAAACATCTGAAATTTCCCATCTGAAACTACTGTAATTTAATTGTTAAGCACCATTTGGGCTGTAGTAAATTATCTACACTTTTGTGTGCACTTCTGAGAAAAAAGTAGTGATTGCAATCAAAATTGTTGTCTAAAACAAAGTTTTTAGGTGATTATTAATAATGTCTAGCGTTATTGCATGGAATTTAGGAGGTTTGCTTCCAAAAAGAGCGGAAAGTCAAAAAGTTCCAGTTCCGGCACCCTTCAGCACCGGAACCGGAATTCCGGTCGATTGCTAATCATGGGTAGTGTTTAATAATTGCAGCCAGGGATCGATATTATACGGTACCAGTACCGAGCGAGCTTGCAGGTACGCATAAACGGGCTGAACGAGTGAGCTGACCCAAATGTAGCCGAGCCGACATTTTTTAGGCTCGTTAACACTTCTAGTAACTTGCATTTTTTTATTCTGAGCAAATTTTAACCTAACTTGATCCTAACAATGGAATGATGAACAACAAGTCCTATTATTCACTCAAATGAACACAAAATTGTTTAGAGTGTAACGGGTTAAGACGGTTAAATCAAAATGTCGTACCTTACATATTTACTCACCGCTGCCTGCCAGCATCTGTTCTCCGTCGTCGTAGACAGTGGAAACAACTGAGTCAATTGTCTGTGGAGATGGCAGTTAGGGCCGGCAATGGCGTCAACTCTGAATTAGCCGTCGCAAGTTCTCTGTCACAATCGCCGAGCTCTTAAAGCAGCCGCTATGTCCGGTTCAGTCGACATTCTGCTACTGTTTCGCGCTTTAGGACGCTGCCGTTAAGGAGTGCCTAAAGAAACTGCATCTGCGTACACTAAGTTAAAGCGAGAAAAACAATACACACCTAAGACAACCATCACTCAGTGCACCCGGTATGGACCGATCGTCGCACGCACATCCTACAGCCAATAACCCATTACGGCAACAAAACGAACTACTTTTTGGCCCGTCCCACCCCGGTATCATACATGTTGACCCCCACCCGACTTAGGCCAGACCCCCTGGATGGGACCCCTTGAGACGATTTTTCCGACTCCCTCTCCGATTTTTCTGGCAAGTAATTTTTTGAGCACATTTTTGCGAAATTTTTCAGACACAAGAATTGCCATAATCGCCTGCAAAACAGCACTTTTTAGCTGTATTTCAGCCCAAATTCGCGATTTTTTAACCAAAAAATTGCGATTTTTTCGATTTTTGAGCGTTTTTTAGTGCCCAACCCCTCTCCAAAAATTTGGGCTCAGACCCCCCGGCCGGCGCCAGACTCCCCTCCCCCTTCGGCGGACGACCTGGTACAGTTGTGGCCAAAAAAAGTGCAACGTTTACGTTCGTAAACGGACGTATACGTCCGTTTACGGGTGACCTCGACCTGTAACCTGACTCTTGATACGGACGTTTACGTACGTATGCGGCCCACCAGAACTAGCTGTAATCCGATCGCATTTACGGCCCTTTACGTTTGACCCCGCTTAGCCATCGGCCCAGTGATGATTGCTGTATCGATAGCACAGAGTTTTAATGTTTTAATTACACCAGAAAGTACATAATAGCGCAACTCATACTGGATATAATAATTACAGCACACAATAATTACAATACATCTAATTAACTAATTTCCAAGTCGGGTTTTCCACCTACTGAATTCAGACTTAAATTGGGGATTTTGGAGTACTTTTAGACTACTTTAAGAAACTTTTGTTCTGGGAGACCCAAGTGACAGCTGAGAAGTGCTGTAAATACATCGACGATTTGAAGAAAGTGGTGCCCGATCTTATTCGATCCGGAGGACTGCCATCTGGGCACTAATTTAATCGGAGCTGTATATAATTAGTACTTTAGTTTGCTTTTGGATATTTAGTCGCTAGTGCTGCTTGTATAGCAAAATAAATTTGTAAAACAGAGCTGGGTCCCATGATTATGAGGTGGGGAGAAGTACAGTTATCAGAAGCCAAAAATACCGCAATGAAAACGATTGGTTAGGCGAATCGTTGTGACGGTTCATCAGTAGAGTTTGGTTACGGTATTATGAAAGCCTGGGCTTCTCTCTACTCAGCCCAGTATCAGATAGCAGCTAATTACATAATTGACCCCAATGCCTGCCTTCCTGACTGACTGAGCGACCCCCGCCCTGGCCCCTAATTAAACTGGCTGCTAGTGAGCCAAATGCCACTTGACCACTCGCTGGCTACTTTGGCTCACCCGGCAATCGCGTTTTTACCTTTACCTCCAAAGCAGCATTTATTCCACTGCGCCGGCTTTAGATTCACAAACACACATTAAATGCACCTTATAGTAATGTCAACAAAACTGCAAAACTTCTACTGAAGAACAGTGATCTAATTCTGTTAAGTTAAAGTAGTTTAGCAAAGCTCGCCCGCCATGGAGTGGAGTTGCTAGTAGTAGTGCTAGACCAACGGTCATTGGCGGCCGGCATAATTGCGTCGGTTCCGTGGGCGGACGTCCAAATGTGTGACGCCCTAACAGTTGCCTGTCTGGGTGAGCTTGACTAACGGCAGTCCTTGTCTTCATAACTCAGATCGTTTTTCACCTATTACCTTGCTTACACACAAAACTGACACAAGGCGTTTTTCAAAATGACCTGTGCGTTTTGTGTTTCTTCCCTATATTTTGCTTGTTCTAATAACGCCAAAACCGCACGACTATGTACCAGGGCTGTTTGTTTTCCGGAAAAAACCTCAAGCCGGTTTTTTTCGGCTTTTTTTTCGAAAAGTTGTTTTCCAAGATGACAGAAAGAAATTTTTAACAATCGCTTTTTATTGCAGAATTCAACATATGCATTTGCAACGATTTCAATTGCAGTATGTATGTGCTGTTTTGGAGCTGAAAGCAAAAAAACGCGATTGTCCGGCGAGGAAAGTTGGCCAGCCAGCCACCAAGTAAATAACACTTGGCTAACTCGAGTTTAATTAGGGACCGGCCGGTCCCTCAGTCAGGCAGGCAGAGGCAGGCAGTGGGGTCAATTATGTAATTAACAGCTATCTGATACTGGGCCGAGTAGAGAGAGGCCCAGGCCCATAATGTCGCAAATAAACTCTACTGATGAACCGTCACAACGATTCACCTGACGAATCGCCTTCATTGCGGTTTTTTGCCGATAACTGTAGGTCTGCCGGCCTAAGGTCAAAATGTAAAATGTCACCTTCAGTTCAGAACCGACAGTGACGACAGGGCTAGTCTACGGTCAAACGTAAACGGCCGTAAATGCGATCGGATTATATCTAATTCAGGCAGGGCCGTATGCGTACGTAAACGTTCGTATCGAGCATCAGGTTACTGGCAGAGGTCACCCGTAAACGGACGTATACGTCCGTTTACGAACGTAAACGTTGCACTTTTTTTGGCCACAACTGTACATGTATGGCCGGTATAGTCAAAGAATTGTCGTCGTTTGTGTTTTGCATCCAGGCTGGCTTCTTTGAATAAACTTAGCACTTCGCCCTACCGGCCGACTACCCGACTTTTTAGTCTTAGGCTCAGGGACAACGTTCTAAAGAAATCTCCACCATGCGTCCGATTCTTACAGGATATATATGCGCAAGCCGCAAATACCGCGGACTGAGCTCTACTGTTGATAAAATAAGAGCTATTCGTGGTACTAACGGTCGGTCGCTACTTAATAAACAAACACTCACACTAGTCCTTACATAAAGATCTTCCTATTAACGATGTCATCCCTTCCTACCGAACTGACGAGCGAGACACTGAAGCCTATAGTACAAGTCATTTTAAACATTAAAAAGATGAAGGTGCTAACTAACCTGAAAATTGTTACGCCAAACACGATTTTGTCCGCCTTCCTCATCCAAGGCAGGTGCAAGTGAGTTTACTTCAGTTAAAACGTCTTGCTGGAGCCGTTCTATCAGCTAGGTAGGCCATCCGTTCGAAAATTCTTGTTACTACTCCGCCATAATCGCTCACACGCTTCGACGACGCAAAACAACCAGATTTTCTGATCATCATCTAATATTTGGGTGACTAACTTCCACTAATTCGGACAACTGAACACTTTCAGTGTTCTACCAGCTTCATCGCACAACAAAAACAATGCGACAAGTGCAACGCAGTAGAGGGTTGCGTAGATCAATTTACGAGCTTGGGGAAGAAAGCGAAGGCCTGTAGTGGCGGAAAATATGCCACGGAAGGTTAACAATCAATTTCCGCTTCAATTTGGGTGGTAGTGAGTGAGAAGTAGAAGTTCATAATACTCGGAAAATCAGAAATTGCTTCTTAAGGAAAACCGAACCAACGCAACTCCCGTTATTTGGCGGTCAAACGTTTGACACATTGCTAACCTGCCAAGGCTCTTAACCTCCAGATTCAGTTTGAGCAGTTAAAAATCGATAGCACGCTTAGAAAAAACGTCAAACCAGCATGTTTGAATATAATAGTTATAGTAAAGCGTCATTCGGAATTCTGTTAAGTTTCTGGCGAGGTATTCCTTCTACGTAGGTATATATTGTAAATGCTAATATACGAACAGAGAACCCGTTTCCACGCATTTCCTGCATTTTGAGCCGCACCTCCATAAGTGCATCGAAAATTTGGGATTTAGCGTGTTGCCCTTATGAAGGTTTGACTGTACTACAGTGGGAAAATATCGATATTTTTAAAACATATTAATATAACTATACATATATGTTTTTCGCCAATCAAACATATAAATAACACATATAGTTATATGTTTCTGAAAATTGAATGTGCACATATTTTTAAACATAAAACATATTTGTGTAAAAGTCGCTTATTCACTTATATTTTGTCTTAATTTTGGATAAACCAAACTTGAGATTCTGAATTTCCTGTTTAAAACGGTTTGCACCAATTTAGATAGCATACTCAGATTCAATAAGTTTAAGTGAAAGTCAGATTTTGGAAAAGTTTACTGTCAAACAGCAACCAAAAGTCTTGAAATAATGAATTCCTGTAGCAAAAATATGTATATGTTTCCAGAAACATATTGGCCTCAAAACATATAAATACAAAACATATTTGACATGCAAACATATTGAGAAACATAAACATATATGTTTTCCCAAAAACAAACATATTTATGTTTTAAAACATACACATAAAACATATATGTTTCCCACAGTAGACTGTACTAAGGGCATGACATGCTTTTAATGTGCATATCAAGCATATTAAGAGCCGGTTTCTCTAGGAATCGACTTTTGCTCCTTAACCTCCGGACAAATTTCAACTTTTTGTCTCCGATTTGGCTGAAATTTCATATTTTGGTTTAATTTGACCTAAAAAGACATTTTATCACCTTCCCGGCCATTTTTGAGAGGGTGACTTTTTCGACCCTCTCACAGATTTCGAGTCATAACTCGGGACCAAATGATCGTAGGAACTTGCAAATTGCATATTTATAATCAGAAAACGATTCTCTTTCAAATGATGCCCTACTCGACTGCATTGCAGAGAAAAAATTTTTTTCTAATCCTTTCCGGGCCCGATTTGACCCCCGCACCGTCAATAGTTCAACTGTTTTATTTCATGGAAATGTAGCGCTATGTTTTTGCTTTCGATTAAAGAAAAAAAATCGACAAAAAAAATGTACACCAAATCAAGTTTTTGGGCCTTGAAAGTTGAAAATCAAAAAAATTTTCCTTATAATGGGTTGCACACTGTAAACAACACAACTTGGTCAGTTTTGAATCGAATTCGAAGATCTTTGGCACACATATTGTACTGTTCATCTTGCACATAGCGCCCAAACCTGGTCCTGGTTGCAGCTGTTTAACACGAGTTTTATGCTTATTTTGTTTATCATTTTCAGTTTCGCAAACAATTTTAACAGTCTTGCCCAAAATCAGGTTGTAGCTCGCTCATACGGCGCTTTTAAGAAAAAGGTTTCGGTTAAAGATTTTAGTCTATGGTTCGGGTAAGAGCTCCAGAGCCACTGAGCCGTCTTTCATATCCTGTTATATTCTGTCATATAGTCCTGGTCATCCGTTTACTAACCCGTATTCATCTTATGTTGTGTACTAACCCTACTTTGCTCGATGATTTTGATATGAGAGGAAAAAAATAAAGTAAAAATAACAAAGTTTGGACGTAGTCGCTGATTGTAAGGAAAGATGTCTTTAAAATGGTCCTGCTTTCATGGTACAGTGTCACTGAGCTATTATTTATGGTATTTCTGTGGTGATATAAAGTATGTTTCCTGAAAAAAAAATTTCTCGGTTTCATTTGATGTTTCCCATGATGGGCGTCTGAATTGTCTTTTTGAAAGGAATTAAAGATGGAAATCGGGCCGGCCCAACCCAAGCAATGCCTAAGTGATGGATAGTTGGAAACTTTTGCATTGAATAAACATTCTGCTTACTTGGTACTTACCAGAAATAAGCATCAATTAGCATTGTGCACTAGTAACGAATATTTACAGAGACTGCTTAGACTCAGTTACTCTCTTGTTATTTGTTTTCTCCTTCAGCAATGCCATGTAAGATTTGCGTAAGTGTGCATGTGAACAGACTAAAATAAACATTATTGATCCTGGCCGCTGTGGGATGGCGACTGTAAAACTCGTCATCTCGACTCAACTATTGACGTATGTACATATGCAAGCTATAGTTTGTTCAAAAAATATGGGACCTGGCGATTTTTTGCAAATAACTTTTTTGGAGACCTCGGGGCGACTTGAGCCTTACAACCAAAATTGTAGACAACGTCAAGCTCCGGCCTCAGGTAAATCCTAATCTGCGCTATGCTTGCTCTGAACACTAATTTGGGCAACATAAAAAAATGAGCTTTTTTCCTAATTGCGATGAAAATTAGGTGACTATAGAATTCGATTATTGAGTCCTTGGCGACTCCAATGATGCTTTCATGACGTGTCTAGGCCAAACCGATCTTGAGATATGGCTGGTCAAAGCATCGAAAAATCGTGAAAAATGGCGTTTTTTGAAAATTTCACAAAATAGAGGGGGAAACATAGAATTCTGAAGTCATCTAATTTTCATCGCAATTAGAAAAAAAGCTCATTTTTCGACGTTGCGCAAGTTATCCCACAGCGGCCAGGATCAATAATGTTTATTTTGGTCTGTTCACGTGAACACCTACGCAAATCTGCATGGCAATTGCAATTAAGGAGAAAACAAATAACAAGAGAGTAACAGAGTCTAAGCAGTCTCTGTAAATATTCGTTATAATGCACAATGCTAATTGATGCTCACTTCTTGTAAGTACATGTTTACTCAATGCAAAAGTTTCCAACTATCCTTCGCTTAGGCATTGCTTGGGTTGGGCCGGCCCGATTTCCAGCTCTAATTCCTTTCAAAAAGACAATTCAGACGCCCATCATGGGAAACATGAAATGAAACCGAGAAATTGTTTGTGAAACTGAAAATAATAAACACAATAAGCATAAAACTCGTGTTAAACAGCGGCAACCAGGACCAGGTTTGTGCGCTATGTGCAAGATGAACAGTACAATATGTGTGCCAAAGATCTTCGAATTCGAATCAAAACTGACCAAGTTGTGTTGTTTACAGTTTACAGTGTGCAACCCATTATAAGGAAAATTTTTTTGAGTTTCAACTTTCAAGGCCCAAAAACTCGATTTGGTGTATATTTTTTTTCTCGATTTTTTTTCTTTAATCGAAAGCAAAAACATAGCGCTACATTTCCATGAAATAAAACAGTTGAACTATTGACGGTGCGGGGGGCAAATCTGGCCTGGAAAGGATTCGAAAAAAATTTTTTCTCTGCAATGCAGTCGAGTAGGGCATCGTTTGAAAGAGAATCGTTTTCTGATTCTAAATATGCAATTTGCAAGTTCCTACGATCATTTGGTCCCGAGTTATGACTCGAAAACTGTGAGAGGGTCGAAAAAGTGACCCTCTCAAAAATGGCCGGGAAGGTGATAAAATGTCTTTTTAGGTCAAATTAAACCAAAATATGAAATTTCAGCCAAATCGGAGACAAAAAGTTGAAATTTGTCCGGGAAGAGTCGACTCTTATATAAACCGGCTCTTAAATTGACACAGACTACGGTATAGAAATTGGGAATTTAAGCTCCAAACATTATGAACTGGAAATTAATGGAAATATAGCAGCGCAAAAATTACAGCAACATAAAAGCCATAGAAGAACAGAATCAAAGACGAATACATGCATGACAGAAAGATGTGGGAAAGAGATTACAGTCAACTCAACAGGGTTTCAACTAAGCAATTCTCGTAAAAATTAGTTAGGTAGGGGGCAGCGGCGGCCTGAGGGGGGAAGGTCAGAGCCAGATGGGCGGTCAACCCCCTCAGCGCCACTTTGCCCGTGTCTGGTCCTATTTAGCTAAAGCTACCATAAAAATCAGGAGCAAACCAGTCTTAGTGGAGAAGGCACAAACATAACTGGGAGGAGAAGAACGGTTTTGAACAGCATAAACAAATTGCTTGTCACGAGAGACCGACTGATCAAACAAAGGACACTAAACTGGCAGCAGCAGCCGGTGGCAGGGCAGCGCGACCACCTCACACCACAACAGGGCGGGCAGCCAGTTGGCCTTAGATGGGTAACGCGTGAATGGCTTGCTGGCGCAACTGCCTTCTCCATGTATCTGGAACTCTATGGTTTTTCCAGCTTCGTTTCGTAAAAAAATTAATTGGTTGTTTGTAGAGGTGCGTAGTCGGTATATCCCACCCGAAGTGGTCCAAATACACCATGGCAAAGGCGTACGGTACCGAAGTGGCCCAAACGCAATATAGCCCTGTACTTCGTCTATGTACAATTCTACAGTTAAAATAACAGCATTGTAAGACAAGCATACTCGAAAAGATGGTCTGTAAAGTGTCTTGAAAACTGAAACTTTGGTTCTGCTTTAAGTCTAGAGGTTGTTGGTTGCACTTCCACAACAGACTAAACATGGTTAATTATAGTGATCCGCTTACCAGGCAAGATACGGAAATGAGTGGGGTATTTAAAATATTTTGAAATAGCTATCGATTGGTGCGCACTGCGCATGCGAAAGCTGTCGCTTTAGATATCGGCAAACAGCACACGTTTCAATTTCGGTCGTTAGAGGTCAAAAAATTTGGTTTTCCAAAAACGGCTGGTGAGCCAACTTTGAGGAGCTCCGGTTCTAGGGGGTGTTTTTCTTCAAATATGCCCGATTGTTATCGTACGTGGTGTAGTTTATGCTCCTGAAATTTTAGCCGGATAGATGAGATGAACTCCCTTGCCCTCAGCCCATAGTTAAGTAAGTTGACTTTCTCGCGAAATGCATGTTAATAAAAGTTCTGCTTTAAGAAGTCATAGACATTGATAAAGCCAACAAAAATTGCAAATCAAGCAACTGGGACAGCTACTGTGTTAGGGTCCACCAAACAACTGAGAGCGAACTAAATATGGCAATATGTTTTGCTTCTTCGTAGTCATCTCCCCATTACACCGCATGGAGATTCGGTATGAGCCCATTGGACAAAACATACATGGATCGCGGGGCATGGGGTTAGGGAGGGGTTTGCCCCCTTCCCTCGCCGGCCATTACCCCGACCCCCTCCCGGAGGATACTCCGTATCACCTATCTTAGGCCCTCAGCCCCTCGACCTACCTCCCTCAGCCGGCCGCTACCTCCCCCTCAGTAATTGTTTGGAAGAATTTTGCATAGAATTCTATGATAAAAATATGCTTGGATTAGGTGTAAATGAGCTCAGAATAGCTTATTTTAATGAAAAATAAGCCAAAAACCCTTGATTTTAGCTAAAAATCGGACTTTTTGGCATACCACCAACTTCAACCCCCCCTCAGTGGCTCCTACCCCCTCAGGAATTGAAAATTCTACCCCCGTCGGCCGCAATGCTAGCCCATGTCTGCATGAAACTGATAATAATATTATTATAATAACTCGGCCGAACTGTTAAACGCACATGGCCTTTTCAACGACGTTTACAGCGAAATTTTTATTTAAACTATATTTCCTGGCATGAAAAACCATAAAAACTATTTTTTCTGACCTGATTTCTACCTTTTCAGGGTGCTCCAATCAAATCCTCATATTGTACTATTTTTTGCCTGTACTATTTTTGTGTACTATAATTGTACTATATTGAGGGATATACCTACTTCTCCCCGTTGGTGCCGTCTAGTTATAGCACAGATAATGACCCTCGCTACGGTCCAGTGTTTAGTTATAGCACAGTTCCAGTTATAGCACAGCTGGGCCGCCGCCTAATTTCCGAAGCGCAGTTATAGCACAGCGGACCCGGTCCGTCCGACGTCATTATTTCGACCACGGAAGCTGCTATTGTAAAGTATTATGTGATTGCATGCGCCCGTCGGTGCTCAGCAAGCAGTAGTAAATGCAGTCCGTTCATTTTTTCTCTCTCTTCTTATCAACAATAACAATTAACTTGAAAAATCAAACTTGGTAAATATACAGCTTGTTTAAAATGTACAGTACATGTAGGCGAGCACAATTTTACACAGATTTGAGGAAGTTTCCAAGGCAGTACTGCACTCGGACCAAATGAACCAGCATTTCCTGATTGAGTTCGGTGAGGAATTCCGGCGTTCCGAACATTCTCGAGCGCAGATCTTGCCAAGTATCATGGAACTGATTGACGTAGTGGCAGATCTTTCTGTCGTTCTCGATGTCCTCGGGCTTTCTGGGTGCCGGTTCGGCCGAACCACCTCTCAAATTGATCACCGGCACTCTTCTAGCGTTCTACATGGTTCCATAGCGTTCTAAATTCATGTGGCGGGTGTGTGTGAAAATACGCTTTTGTGATACGAAAACTCCTTGTGATGAGACCCGTTTATTTAGCTGTGAATAATGTGGAATCGATTAATAATGTACGTTCATTCAGATTTCCACTAACAACCACTAAACTAAACGCCGATGCCACACCTGTTCAAATTTGGCGCTTCTACAGTTAGAGCCCCAGCCGCCGACCATCCTGACTCCACAACCACGCCTAGGTTTTAAGATTAGGCTTAGGTTAGCATCAGACTCAGGCTTAGGATCAGACTTAGGCTTATGAAAACAAGCTTAAGAATGGCAGTTTGCCGGGAAGAATGGGCCGGCGGTCGCCAGCTTGGTGGCTACGATAGGTGGGGCGGGAGCTCTCGCTGTTGTCAAACTAACGCAATCATCTTGGCTGCGTATGCTATAACTGCGCTGTTGCCTGAGGCCATCAGCCGGTCTGTGCTATAACTAAACACCCCCGCCTGCTGTGCTATAACTGCGCAACTGTGCTATAACTAGACTGTGCTATAACTGCACGACTAGGGATGCAACCGAATACAAAAATACCGAATACCGAATACCGAATACCGAAGCGGATTTTCGGAACCGAATAATACCGAATTATACCGAATAATACCGAATATTGATGATTGGCCGGTGCATTGCAAAAATATATACTGTCTAACTAATATTTCTTGTTCTTTGGCTAAACTTTTTTTTTGATGCTAAAAAATGCTGTAGAGTGACGTATTGCTTGAATGCTATAGATTTATCCATGCCTATAACTAAAACAAGCCCTATTTGGTCGTTCTTTACCGTCAGCCCTGCTAACCACAAGGACGGGTGCAAGATTTTCAAGCAAACAATTTCAAGAGGCGCTAATCAGGCCACATGTGCTCTGATTAATTATATGAAGTCACAGCACAAAGACACTTTCCCTTACATATCCTCCTATTATCCATCACACGGCGGAGATTTCATAAAAAAAACTTGCCTCTAAGCCTAAGTCTGAACCTAAGCCTAAGCCTAAACCGAAGCTAAAAGTTGGGTTTGAGAGTGGGCTGGGCGAATGGGCCTTCTCAATCATCCGCCAAGTGGTGGCGGATAACAGGAGGATGTATACGCGCGAATCGCAAAGACGCAAACAGAAAAGTTGGAGGAAGGGACAACACTGTAAACACCAGAGCTGGCAGCTTACAATGTAGGTATACAACTTACATTGGATGAATCGTTTGAAAAGATGGGTGGGACTGGGATTTATAGGTACATAATTGGCCCATAAAACAAACGCTTAGGTAAAGAAGTGTAAAGCTGACAACGTAGCCTACTGGGAACTGAAAAGGCCGAAATGTAATTGTTTATTATTAAGTCAAACCTTGAAGTGCGTTAACTTTTCATATGAATAGTCGTTGTTTGCAAAAATTTTAGCATAGTAAATGAACAGAGAGATGTAAAAGAGAAATATCTCGGTGATTCCTGCACAAATTTAAGCAAAACAGTGCAATTTTAACGGTTTTACAATATTCGGTATTATTCGGTATTATTCGGTTTGAAAAATACCGAATTCGAATACCGAATTCGAATAGCACTAGTAACCGAATTATTCGGTTCATACCGAATAATACCGAACTTCGGTTGCATCCCTATGCACGACCCCTCCCCGTTTGTAGAGATGCAACCGTAAACCGGTATTATCCGGTATATACCGGATTATCCGGTATTTTTTTGGGTCTATTCACTATCCGGTATCCGGTATTCATAATACCGGATAATACCGGATATTTTAGATGGTAGGTGTACAGCTCTGCAACTGTTCCATCCATGTAGTATTATTGTGTGTTTTTAACTGAAATCACTTAAGCTCCGTTTGTAAACAGTCAGTTTCTCGTTTACTCTGCATAATGACCAGGGATAGTTTACTACCGGTACAACATAACAGCTACACCAGTGCTACTTGTACTAAATAACTCCACCATACTATCTCTTAAACACGCGGAAAGTTCAAAATTTCAGATTTGTTTTGATTGACAGCAACTTTTCAGCCTTATCTAGCCTATAGCCAACCGGCTTCTTCTCTCATCATAGATGTTCTGTTGCACTATAGGGCATACATGTAACAGGGGGGGTCTGGGGGGGGTCGGGCCCCCACCCGACTTAGGCCAGACCCCCCCCCAGATGGGGACCCCCCCCCCCCGAGACGATTTCACCGACCCCCCCTCCGCTTTTTCTGGCAAGTAAATTTTCGAGCAAATTTTTGCAATTTTTTACAATTTCACACACAAAAATTGCCAAAATCGCCTGCAAAACAGCACTTTTTAGCTGTATTTCAGCCCAAATTAGCGATTTTTGGCAATTTTTAGCCAAAAAATTGCGATTTTTTCGATTTTTGAGCGTTTTTTAGTGCCCACCCCCACCCCAAAAATTTGGGCTCAGACCCCCCCGGCCGGCGCCAGACCCCCCCCCCCAACCCCCCTCCCCCCATCGGCGGATGACCTGTTACATGTATGCTATAGGGTCAGGCACCTCATCATTAATGTACTGTCTGTACTGATCTTTGTCACGTCTCAGATAATTAATCATCGAACCAGTGCACTGATCCTTTCCTCTTGAGATAACGCGTTCGTCAACATTAAAAATAGAGTGTCCGTCCATCCTCCGTTTCAGCGAAAAAACGCCAAATTTTACCTCTTTTCTCTTTCGGCATAACGATTTACTGTTTACATAAATCAACTAAACCAGTTTTAGCAATAAAAAATGAAGATATTCGACCTTTTCTTGAAGAAAAAAGAAATTTCTATCTAACTTTGATTCCTATTTGCTACACACCTGACGATTCTAAATTATCCGGTATTATCCGGTATTACCCGGTATCCGGTCTTCTGAAAAATTATCCGGTATACGGTATCCGGTATTTTATTTTACGGTTGCATCTCTAGTTGTTTGTTTATAATTATTTGGTCACTGTGATTGTGCTCAGCCCTGCGCAAGAGAGAGCTATCGCTGTTATAAGGAGTTTTTAAGAAGAGTCCTCCCTCAGAGGTAGCCAGCTTAGCTAGATATAATTATTATACAGGGTCCGCCAAAAAAACAACCCAGCAGCTGTTGTTTCAGCAGCCGCAAATCTCAACCGATTTGAATGAATCCATTTTTAAATGAAAGATAAATAAATTCTTAAACGATTGCTGAAATTTTGATTAATGTACTCTGCTTAGTTCCTGAGATATTGGCTCTCAAAATCAAAACAGTGATTTTGGCAGTGAACAAGAGCGATTTTCTCTTATTCCACTGCACTTCGTAATAAAACTGATTCCTGCGACTGCTAAATGCTATTGGAAGCTTTACAGGTGACACAGAAACTCGGTTTACTTCAACAGTAAAGTGTCATTATTAGCCCCAGCAGTAGGAATCTGCTTTATTATGAAGTGCAACGGAATTGCTCTTGTTCTTTGCCAAAATCTGTTTCGACTTAGAAGGCAAATATCTCAAGAACTAAACTGTGAATCTCAATAAAAATTGCACCAATCTTTGAAGAATTTATCAGTCTTTCATTCAAAAAAGGGTTCATTCAAATCGGTTGAGATTCATGGTTGCAAAACTAAAAAATCTGCCGGGTTGTTCTTTATCACTCTTGTTCATTGCCAAAACCTCTGTTTTGATTTTGAGGACAAATATCTCAGGAACTAAGCAGGCTATCTTAATAAACGTTACATCAATCTTTCAATAATTTATTTATCTTTCATTTAAAAGAGGATTTATTCGAATCGGTTGAGATTTGCGGTTGTTACAGCAAAAAATCTGCTGGGTTGTTTTATTTGGCGGACCCTGTATATTTTGTTAAGACGCAGACGAATGATGAAGTGTGTGTAGGGTAAGGCATGTCGATCGCCTTAACTATGGCACAAAAATTTCCAACTCGAATTTATTTCTTGGCACTCTTGGTGTACTTTTATTGTACAGGGTGCGTCAAAAAAAAACAATCCAGCAGATTTTTTGCTGTAGCAACCGCAAATCTCAACCGATTTGAATGAATCCTGCTTTAAATGAAAGATAAATAAATTCTTGAACGACTGGTGTAGCTTTTATTAAGACAGTCAGGCACTTAACGCCGTTTATGGTACCGACACCATATAAGGTGCCGGTACCATATATGGCACCGGCACCAAGGGTAGTGGTACCATATATGGTACCGGCACCATATATGGTACCGTCACCATATATGGTACCGGTACCATATACGGTGCCCCCACGTTCGGCGACTGTGGTGGTACCATACCATACCCCCACCCGGGCACCTTATATGGTGTCGGTACCATAAACGGCGTTAAGTGCCTGACTGTAAGATGCGTTGCTTAGTTCCTGAGATAATTGCTTTCAAAATCAAAACAGAGATTTTGGCAGTGCACAACAGAGATTAAAACAACCCAGCAGATTTTTTACTGTAGCAGCCGCAAATCTCAACCGATTTCAGTGAGTCCTATTTTATATGAAAGATAAATTAATTCTTGAAAGTTTGGCGAAGCTTTTATTAAGATATGATGCTTGGTTCCTGAGATATTTGCACTCAAAGTCAAAACAGATTTTGGCTATGAACAAGAGCGATTTTTATTATTCTGTTGCACTTCATAATAAAACCGATTCCTACTGCTCAGGGCCAACGTAACGAGGTTTTTCTGATGCCATACATGCTTGGTTACTTCATTTGTAAAAGTCTTGTTGCCCCTCAGCAGTAGGAATCCGTTTTGTTGTGAAGTGCAACAGAATCGCTCTTGTTCACTGCCAAAATCTCTGTTTTGAGTTTGAAGGAAAATATCTCAGGAACTAACCATCGTATCTTAATAGGGCCTTCACCAGTCTTTCAAGAATTTATTTAGCTTTCATTTAAAGCAGGATTCATTCAAATCGGTTGAGATTTGCGGTTGCTACAGCAAAAACTCTGCTGGGTTGTTTTTTTTTGACACACCCTGTAGATTAAGAATTTTTGGATTGAAACTATTTTTAAGTAAAAGTTTTTTATTGATGATTGATGTCCTTCGATCCCCCCCTCTAGCTCGGCTGGAACCCCCTCTACGTCGCATTTTTTCTCTTAGGAAATATAGGGCTAAGTATTTGCTACACTTTCGAATAAAGCATTCCAGGCGTATCTAGGCCCAGAATGCTTTGAATGTTTAATACACCTACAACAGAATAACAAGCAACTCAGATCAAGGGGAGGGCGTGGCCGTTTGTCCAACAAGTGCCCTTCCCCGCAAGTACTCAGAAAGCTGCTGAATTAATTTTCTGAAGCGCGAAACCGTGGCTGCATTAACTATTTCGGCTGGTAACCTATTCCATAGGGGAACAACCCGATTTGAAAAGAAAAACTTCCATATGTCTAGTCTTGACCGTTGAACAAATAATTTACGGTTGTGACTACGAGCGCTTCGTACCTCGAGAATCTTGTAGTCCATAACCAGATCGCGGATCAAGATCAACGTTCTTCCAATGAGTGAAGGTTTAAGACCAGATTTTTTGCCCAAAATTTTTGCGAAAAACTCGATAGAATCCAAAAATTTGCTGTATAAATCAAATTTTCGACAAAAAATGGCCAAAAAAACCACTTTTCCGACAGAAACATTGTCAAAAAGCCGAAATTTTCCAGGAAAATTTGAAAAAAATTCGGGTTTGCTGTGTAGTTGCCTGGAGGAAGGGTGCGTTAGTGCGTAGTTGCCAAAATTGATTTCTGTGGGTGGCTTAAAAAGGCGTCTGGAGGCTTTCTAGCAGCCTCTAACAACGTTTCGTAGATTTTTATTTTCGTACCCCCTGTCCCCCCTTAGCACCCCCATGCACATGTATGCTTATTAGCTAGCTGAGTCATATGTGCTGTAGAGAGAGAAGGTAGTAGGGGTTTCAGCGCCATGTCGGACGTGCAGTCACTGCCGGTGTTTGGGTTCGTGGACGAGGTGACGCAGGCCACCGAGCTGCGAGAGTATTTCGTCAGTCTGGGAGCCGAAAGACTCAGTGAGCCGGCCGGCCAGGTAATTCTATTGCAGTCAGGCATTTAACGCCGTTTATGGTACCCATACCACAAAAGGTGCCGGTACCATATATGTTACCCCCACGTTCGGGGCCTGTGGTGGTACCATAATATATGGTACCACTACCTTCGCATTGGTACCGGTACCGGTATCATATGGTACCACTCTGTTCAGATTTCGTACCATATATTATGGTAGCGGTACTATATGGTACCGGCACCCATGGCCATGGCGTTAAGTGCCTGACTGCATTAGACCGTTTATTATGACACCATTGCTCCTCTTATTTACTGTTGATAAAACTGTTAGACTGAGGTCTGTTCAGGACCAGAGCGAGAACGTTCTGGCGCTAATAGGTCAATGCGATGTAGTTGGAGAGAAGTTGGAAGGCGACCGAGAAGTGGAGATGCTGTTGAACTCGCTCTGCTCTCTCATTGTGTCGCTTCCAGCCGACAAGGTAAATCTATTTCTACTTTATTCTAGCTTGACAGAGACAAAAGCAAGTCTAAACTACCCTAATAGTAGGTTAATCAATCTTGGCCTTCTTCAATAGAAAGGAGCGAATCGTTTGAGACGGGCTGGAACAGGCTCGATTATGGGGTTGTTGTCGTCGTCATCGCCCCAGATGAAATTCCCCGGGTGGTGCATGTCCCAGCACATGCAGCCTGAAATTAGTAGAATATTAGTTTTGGCCTGGAAAACTGTCGCTAGCGTATAGTTATTATTAGCGTTAGCGTGCCCATACATGTAACGAACCCCATTAAGTTTGTCGATGATGAGAATCTTTTAAAAAACTAAGCCACATTCATGTACTAGTGTGTTTCGGGCTTTCCCCTGCTGGAAAGGCAAACCCCCCTCACCCCCCCACGAGACAGGCTAAAGGACCCCCGACCCAAGAGTACAAGTACCAGTAGTGGCTCCAGTACTGACAAACTGGCTCAGAAATCAATAACTTTTAGCCTAAAATTAACTTGAAAAGCCTTTGGAGACCGAATTTGGCGTTTCCACTGCTGATATTTAAGAGAAATCGGTGTTTTCGGAAGCCCTTTTTGTCATTTTTTGCTTGTTTTTAGCTCTAAAACGCTATTTGGCGATTTTTTAGCGTCCTTACTGAAAAAAACGTGGTAAAAACACATTTCCGGGCGTTTTGGAGCTTTTTTTTAGCTTTTGGACCCCCTCTGGGCGAAACCCCCCTCGACGCCCACCTGAGGAAAGCCCCTACCCCCTCCCCTAGGTCGGCCGAGTTGTCACATGTATGCTAAGGTGATTTAGAATAGCTGATTTTTAGCTCCGCAATTTACTGTCTGTCTATTGAACGTCGGTTTTCCGTCAAAAAACCGGCAGATTTTTTGCTGTAGCAGCCGCAACCTGGCTCTTTTTTGTATGAGAACGACAAATAAATTCTTGAAAAGTTTTGTTAGGATATTCTGCGTAGATACTGAGATCTCAAAGTCAAGAGCGATTTTTATCTTTCCATTGCACTTGATAAATAAAATATAAATTTCGAGAATTTATCGATCTTTCAATCAAAAAAGAGATTCAGTCAAATCGGTTGAGATTTGCTGATTTAGAATTGTTAATTTTTTAATCTGTCTGTCTGGCCTACAAATTATACCTGCATAGCAGGGGTAATGACAGCCCTCTCTGTGGCAGTTTTTCCACGAACATTCGTCTGCCATAACAAGAGCAGCGACCAGACCCAGCACCAGAAAGCAGAACAAGTTCTTCATAATGATTTCTTGCTTACAGGCCGCTAACTTGCAACAAACTCAAACTAACTGTCAGTGCACTCTAACGGCCGTTTTATTTCGAGAGCCAAGTAGATAAAGGAGGCTTTTGGGCCAGCTGTGCGTGGGAAATTGGGATTTAGTTAGATAAGAGATAATCGGATTAACCGACGCTTAGCTTAATAGCTCTCTCTGATGCACAGAGAAATTGTGATAAATGCAGTGCAATACAATGCAACAGTTTCAGGCATACATTAACAGCTCCGGGCCAACCTGGGGGGAGGGGGTTTTCCTCAGGTGGGGGTCGAGGGGGTCAAAAATTTCAAAAAGCCCCAAAACACCTGAAAATGCGTATTTTGCACGTTTTTTCAGTAAGGACCCTGAAAATCGCTATTTTAAGCTGCCAAACAGCGTTTTAGAGCTAAAAACAAGCAAGAAATAACAAAAAGGGCTACTAAAACACACAGATTTCTCCGCCAAATTCGGTTTCCAACGGCTTTTCAAGCGAATTTTAGGCTAAAAAATAGTGATTTCTGAGCCAGTTTGTTAGTACTGGAGCCACTACTAGTACTTGTATTTTGGGTCGGGGGCCCCTTAACCTGTCTCGGGGCGTGAGGAGGGTTTGGCCTTTCCGGCAGGGGGTAACCGCCCCAAACCCCCTCAGTACATGTATGGTTTTAGGCCACAGAAGCGGTGCAACTGTTCTGTGAGAAGTTGTGCGGACCGACATTCGGAGGCACCGGATGGGCCAGCAAGGCGGGCGCGGCCGTTAGGGTTTTGTCCAATCTCTTCCATGGGTTCACTGGAAAGGAGCTGAGACCCTGTCACTACGGTACTTTCTAACCTTTTCTACTTTGGTCTCATGGCCCGTGAGAAACAGTTGTTGTAGTGGTTTAGGCCGCGCGTGTTGTACGTTCATCCATTTGGTGGGGGCAAGTTTCTTGCCGCAAAGAGTTGGTGGTCGGCACAAAGCCCAACCCAGGCCGCCGAAAGCTGGTGACAGCGAGTAGGTAAATGGGAACCGACTGGAGCTGTCTAAGCACCGAAAGCTACAATAGCAACCACATGTGTTGGGACATACTGGAACGGGGACAGCTACCACTGAGACCCGCCTAGACTGACACCAAGCATGTGTTTAGGCTAGTAGCGAAGGGAAGGGCAGGATATAGGTGTGCGTGATGGGCCCGCAGTGTGGCCTAACACAGGGGCTACGACGGACAATCCATCCATCCAACAGGGTGGTCGTGCCAAGTAATGGCCTACCTGAGCCTGAGAACAAATTCTATGTGAGGCGGTTATGTACTAAGAAATGGCAATTTTGAGCTAAAAATCGTAAAAAAATCGCTAATTTTGGCTCAAATGCAGCTAAAATTTGCTGAAAAATTTACTTGCCAGAAAATCGGGGCGGGGCAGACCCCAGTTGCACACATGGATGCCCTATATTATGTTACCTGAGCTTTCTAAACCGTACCACTCACCACCTATCTATACATGTGAGTCTAGCGATTTAGGTATCTACTGCGCGCTAATAAAACTGACCTGTCGGGCGCGCCTAATTAACGAGTTGCCGACCGATCTGACGACAGTGCGGGGCTGGCTAAGAGACTGGGGCGCCAACACCGAACAGAAACGACACGTACTTCGTCTGCTGCATCAAGCTCTCAGCGACAGCGCTCAAGCTGAGGCCGGCTCTAAGGTACTCTCTCTCTCTCCCAGTACAGATTGCAACTGTTGTAGACAGTAGGGGTAGGGGCCAGAAAATGTCCACCCCTTTTTCGAACTTTGCGCAAACGATTTTTACTCGCTAAATTCTCTATCGATTTGCATCAAATTTTTAGGATTAATTAACAAGATGACCGGGTAGATACAGCTCAAGTTTGGTGCCGAAATTCTATTCCGGCCTGGTTTTATTACCCGAAAACTAAGAATCTGGGTGTATACACTACACATTTACCATTAACACAAAAATACACATTGTTTTTTCAATGTCTATACACAGACATGGGCTAGCATTTCGGCTGAGGGGGGGGTAGAATTTTCAATTCCTGAGGGGGGGGGTAGGAGCTCCTGAGGGGGGGCTGAGGGGGTGGTAAGCCAAAAAAGTCCGATTTTTTGCTAAAATCAAGGTTTTTTGGCTTGTTTTTCATTAAAATAAGCTAAAATAAGCTATTCTGAGCTCATTTACACCTAATCCAGGTATATTTTTATCATAATTTTCTATACAAACTTCTTCCAAAAAATTCCTGAGGGGGGTAGCGGCCGGTTGAGGGGGGTAGGTCAGAGGCTGAGGGGGGCCAGCCCGCCCCCCCCCTCAGCCCCCCCTTTGCCCATGTCTGTCTATACACACATCTACACATTGTAAATTCTCATACACATTACCATACATAAACACAAACAGTACTCAAAATGTGTACTTGATCGGCAAAAGTATGCAAGACAATTAAAAAATTTTGATTTTTTTGCAGTACTAATAGTGAGCAGATATCCTCACAAATCCAAAACCTGGCCCTAAGTAACTCAATTTCAAAACATGCACGTAACAGGGGGTCTGGTGTCTACCCCGACCCGACTTCGGCCAGACCCCCTGGATGGGAAACGAAACCATAATGGTACCGGTACCTAGGGTAGTGACGCCACACATGCTACCCCCACATTCCAGTCAGGGAAATAACAACATATGGTATCAGTACACATTATACGGAGAGGTACCGGTACCATGTACCCCTAAACGGCATTACATGCCTGACTGTAATATGCAGAGTTGTAGATAATGGTCGAGTTGCTAGGCACCTACACCACTGACGTGGGCGCGGAGACAGCCATGGCCGACGCCCGGGAATGCGTGAGAGTGGCGATTTGCGACCCGAACGTCTTCATCTTCGATCACCTCCTCAGACTGAGACCGGTGCAGTTATTGGAGAAAAGCGACGCCATGATGTTTGAGTGAGTCTTTCAGTTCTAACCGTACCTGTACTAGGGACTTACTACTGGACCACCCACACCTACCTCCCCCGAATTTTCTGACAAGTACTGATGTAAACCAGACAGTTACATCACTACCATACATGGGCCGGGGCATACATGTAACAGGGGGGTCTGGGGTCTGCCGCCCACCCGACTTAGGCCACACCCCCCCCCCCCCGGATGGCCCCCCGATACGATTTCACCGCCCCCCCCCCCTCCGATTTTTCTGGCAAGTAAATTTTCGAGCAAATTTTTGCAATTTTTTCAATTTCACGCAAAAATTGCCAAAATCGCCTACAAAATAGCACTTTTTAGCTGTATTTCAGCCCAAATTAGCGATTTTTGGCAATTTTTTGCCAAAAAATTGCGATTTTTTCGATTTTTGAGCGTTTTTTAGTCCCCCCCCCCCCCAAAATTTGGGCTCAGACCCCCCCCCCCCCCGACTGGCGCCAGACCCCCCAACCCCCCACCCATCGGCAGATGACCTGTTACATGTATGGCCGGGGGGTATGGGGGAATGCCCCCCTCGGCCAATACCACCCCCCCCCCGAGGGAGAAAATTTTCGCTTATTTAAGGGAAAATAGGTGTTTTTTTTTGCCTTTTTTCGTGACCCCCCTGGAGAGGTCTCCATACTCCCTCCGCATTTTTCCAATGTGTGATCACTACTGGCAAGTAACTTTTAGTATTTTAAACACTAACATTATCTGGCGCAAAACAGAACTTTTAGCTGTATTTGAGCCCAAATTAGTTGTTCTTCACGAGTTTTAGCCCAATACCGCGGTTGCAAGCGTTTTTTACCAAACCCGTCTACCCTAGAATTTGGGCTCTGACCGGTTGGCTGAGGGATTGACCCCGTTATGCTCATACCTACCTCCACTCAGTAATTAATGGAAGAATTTTGCATAGAAAATTATGATAAAAATGTATGCTTAGATTAGCCGACACAGTTGAGCACACTAGTGGTTTAGGCCGCAAAGCCACTGTGCGCGACGTCGTGCGTTTATCCTCTCGGCGGGGCAAGTTTCTTGCCGCAAATAGCTGGTGGGCGGCACAAAGCCCAACCCAGGCTACCGAAAGCTGGTGACAGCTAGTAGGTAAATGGGAACCGACTGGAGCTGTCTAAGCACCTAAAAGCTGCAATAGCAACCACACACGTGTTGGGACATATGGGAACGGGGGCAGATACCACTGAGACCCGTCCAGACTGACACCAAGCATGTGTTTAGGCTAGTAGAGAAGGCAGCGAAGGAAGGGCAGGATGTGGGTGTGCATGATGGGCCCGCAGAGTGGCCTAACGCAGGGGTTACGACGGCCCCGCCCGGTCCGGTACGGTACTATTAGGCGACGCCGATTAGGCGATTATTCTGTCTCGGTTGTTGGTCGTCTTATCTTCCTCTGCCGTTCCTATCGCGCTGTCGCTCACGGTGTCGCAGCCGATGCAGCAGTAGTAGATGCTTGCCAACACAACCGAACAGACTTTTACTTGCCAGCCACA
>JASANB010000502.1:0-20022 GCA_030248155.1 Sabatieria punctata | reverse complement strand
TTTGTAATTCAGTCCTGTTTCTTACTTCCGGCGATTTTTTTCCTAGCTCGGCCGGAAATTGTGTGCACCACCGCAATAGCCATGGGTGCGGTACTGGTACATTATGGTGACATTAGAAATGTCACCATTTTTATTTTAGATAAGAACAGAGAAATGAATTACTGGTGTAGCTCTTAGAAAAGCGTTCACTTTAGGAAATTCTACTAACGTTTAGTTGATAGACCGTCCATAACCGACGACATTCCAGAGGGGGAGGGGGTCGGCCGAAATGCGACGATAAACGACACACCAAGAGGGGGTGGGGTTGGTAAAAAAGGACGTAGCTTTTTTGGAATTTTTGGAAACTTTGATTGTATTATTTTCAATTTAAGTACATTCTGTCTGAGGTTTCTACAATGCAGAGAAGCTTCCCAGAGTGGTTGTTGGGATTTGTTCTATTGATTGCGTAGTATGCTAACAAGATAACATGACAGTTCTGTATGTACTGCACTTTTATCAGGGGGGAGGTAAACCGAAAACGAGGTTATCTTAGGGGGAAGGGTCCCCTTGAAACGACGCAAGGCGATTTTGGGGGGAGGGGGCTCCGAAAAATCGGGATTTTGGAACGACATCGTTTATGGACGGCTCCTTAACGTGAATCCAGCTTACTAAACCGAATCATCGATAAACTTTTTCGATTTTTTTCAGATCAATTTTTCAGGTCAACATCGATTTTTCTCTATTTTTAATTGTCCTATTTAGTATTGGGTATTGGGGGGGGGGGTAAAAACCCCAATACCCAATACCCAATACCTGGAAAACACCTCAATACACCCAATACCCAATACCAGTTCCCACTCTAGCTGTTAGAATAGGCACTTGTGCAGCTAAACTGCGACAATCAGATGAGATGAACGTAGCAAAAGCACAGATGAAAACTCCGCAATCATAGCCATTCTTCTGTTATGGAACTTTTGGAAAGACATATGAGTCTATTGTGATGGCGGGCTCATACCGGTGCCGAATTGCTGGCGTTACCGATACGCAAATTTTTTTTGGCAATGCGGTTTCTTCTAGCCGTCTAACCGTTCTAGCCGTTCGCACCGGCAGGTAACGCTGTGGGCGCTGAATTTTGTGCAATTGGCAGAACGCTTTCGGGCTGTGATACTTCTTCAATATGCTTTGTGCTTTCACTCACACCTCTCTTGGCCAACTCCGAATCGCCATGCCGAAATACTATCCCAAGAATCGGCCGATTCAGTTTGGAAATCAATTAAACTGACGATTTCCCTTCTGATTGTAACGATTTCAACTCTTCAAGCTGTGATGCTTCTTAATGTGCTTTGTGCTTTTACTCACATCTCTCTTGGCCAACTCCAAATCGCCATGCCGAAATACTATCCCAAGAATCGGCCGATTCAGTTTGGAAATCAATTAGACTGACGATTTCTCTTCTGATTGTAACGATTTCAACTCTTCAAGCAGTGATGCTTCTCAATGTGCTTTGTGCTTTTACTCACATCTCTCTTGGCCAACTCCGAATCGCCATGCCGAAATACTATCCCAAGAATCGGCCGATTCAGTTTGGAAATCAATTAGACTGACGATTTCTCTTCTGATTGTAACGATTTCAACTCTTCAAGCTGTGATGCTTCTCAATGTGCTTTGTGCTTTTACTCACATCTCTCTTGGCCAACTCCGAATCGCCATGCCGAAATACTATCCGGAGAATCGGCCAATTCGGTTGTGGAAATTAAAACTGACGATTTTCCTTCAGATTGCCCACATTTCCTCGATACACTTTCTGTCCCCTTTATTTTTCAGGGTGCTTAGTTTACCCCCTAAAATATGTGCCCCCTAACATCTGTACCTCTAAATCTTTACCCCCAAAATTGGTACCCTAAAAATGGTTTCTGTCCCTGAATTTCTTGCGCCCTGTATTATTCAGGATGCTTTATTTGCCCCTGCCCAAATTTGCCACCCTAAATTTCTTCCCCCCCATTTTTTAGTCCGAAATGTTTTGCTCTCTGTATTTTTCATACATGTAACAGGGGGTCCGGGGTGTGATACCACCCAACTTAGTCCAGACCAGGGGTCCAGACCATACATGTAACAGGTCATCCGCTGAAGGGGGAGGGGGGGTTGGGGGTCTGGCTCCGGCCGGGGGGAGGGGGGTCTGAGCCAAAATTTTGGGAGGGGGTGATTTTCGGCTAAAAATCGCTGATTTGGGCTGAAATACAGCTAAAAAGTGTTGTTGGTGTTTTTCGCAATTTTTGTGTCTGAAATTGTAAAAAATCGCAAAAATTTGCTCAAAAAATTGCTTGCCAGAATTTTTTACCCCTCAATTTTTTCTGTCCTTGGAAATTTTGAGCTATGAAATTGTTTATGGTGTTCTTTCTTTAAATCCTGGCTTTTTCGGACAAAAAAATTTTAGGGTGGACTAAAAGAGCCTTCAAAAAAATACGGGGTGAACAAAATTTCAGACAAAAATATTTTAGGGGAAGAATACTAGGGGAGATGACATTTTATGGAGGCAAATATAGCACACTGAAAAACACAAGGCGCAAAACTATGGGGGTAAGAATTTTTTTACCAAATTTTAAAGGGATACATTTTGGGGGCAAAGAAAGCACTCGGAAGAATACAGAGTGCAAAAGGCATCCTGAAAAATACAGGGCGGAAGTACTGAAGAAATGGGGAATTTGAAGGAAAATCGTCAGTTTCGGCGATTTCCACAACCGAGTCACGTCTTGGTCATGTGGGTAGTTTACCCTATCCTGTGTGTCACGGCGGCTCCGGTGGGTTCAAAACCGGTCGAAGCGACTGGAAGTAGCCGACGCAAAGCCCAACCGAGGCTGCTGAAAGCCAGTGACGGCTAGTAGGTAAATAGGAACCTAACCGGCGCTGCCGTTGCACCGAATATGTACATGTAGCAGCAAGGGGCAGGGTTGCCCAATTGAAAGGCTCTGAAAAGAGCGCGGGCTGTCCTGAGCTGTTCGAAAGGACAGTGGAACTAAAAACCAAAACTAAACAAGCAAAGCCGAATCGGCCGATTCTCTCCCAGATGGTACTCGGTTTAGCGAATCGGAGCTGACCAGAACATGTGACTGGACAGGATGTTCTGTATTGAAGAAGCACCACAGTTGAAAGAGTTGAAATCGTTGCAATCAGAAGAGAAATCGTCAGTCTAATTGATTTCCAAACTGAATCGGCCGATTCTTGGGATAGTATTTCGGCATGGCGATTCGGAGTTGGCCAAGAGAGATGTGAGTAAAAGCACAAAGCACATTGAGAAGCATCACAGCTTGAAGAGTTGAAATCGTTACAATCAGAAGAGAAATCGTCAGTCTAATTGATTTCCAAACTGAATCGGCCGATTCTTGGGATAGTATTTCGGCATGGCGATTCGGAGTTGGCCAAGAGAGATGTGAGTAAAAGCACAAAGCACATTGAGAAGCATCACAGCTTGAAGAGTTGAAATCGTTACAATCAGAAGGGAAATCGTCAGTTTAATTGATTTCCAAACTGAATCGGCCGATTCTTGGGATAGTATTTCGGCATGGCGATTCGGAGTTGGCCAAGAGAGGTGTGAGTGAAAGCACAAAGCATATTGAAGAAGTATCACAGCCCGAAAGCGTTCTGCCAATTGCACAAAATTCAGCGCCCACAGCGTTACCTGCCGGTGCGAACGGCTAGAACGGTTAGACGGCTAGAAGAAACCGAATTGCAATTTTTTACATCGGGCGATGTTGGTTGTTATTGAGCGCGCGGGGTGAGTGCCCAGCACAGGGAAAAAGCGGTACTATGTTTTTTTAAAGGACGGCAACTGCAATTTACGCTGGACGCTTCACGCACGTAGAGTGTTTGTTTTATTTTTTTTTGAATAAAAAGTAAGTACCTATAAAAAGAAATAAAGTGTGTGAAGTGAAACTAGTTTAGTTATGTCTAACTCTACTGTTGTTGGTTGTGGTGCTCTCTGCTACCAATATGCCACTGTTTTGTTTGCTCGATTGCCTTCCCACCTACTCCTGATTGTTTGAAGGTAAAGAAAGATTCTTCTCCTTCCCCCTGACCAAGGTGAATGAATATACCACTGCAGTGTTTTGAGTGAACAATGTGTTATTTCTTCCCTACGGCAACTTGCGTATTCTCCCACGGTCGAAGATAACTGTCCCCGATGCTGACAACCAGTTTCGCTGCCGAACGTTGCCAAAACTGTCGAAGAAGAAGGAAGAAGAAGCCGCGTCAGTGGCTCAGTGGGTAGCTCGCTGCCTCTGAGTCACGGCGGGCGCTGCATCCCTAGTGGTTGTAGTGGTTCATCCTCTCGGCGTGGCAAGTTTCTTGCTGCAAAGAGTTGATCGTCGGCACAACGCTCCACCCAGGCCACCGAAAACTGGTTACAGTGAGTAGGTAAAATGGGAACCAACTGGATCTGCCGTTGCACCGAAAGCCGCTCCTAAAAGCATGCCGCGTTGGAGGGAAGATCAACGACGTCAGGAGCCGTCTGAGAAACCAGCATTACGGCCTATACCGGTTTACTTCTCGGCCGGGCGGCCGCTGGGAGCTGTCAGCACCATGACGTCACCACGCCAGGCGCTCTCTTAGTACCTGGCGCCCAACAGCATGGCTTGAGTGGCTTGGCAGTGAAAGAAGGGCAAACGTCCGAGATGACGATATAAGGGGTAACGAGACCGTGCAGGTCTGATCGTAGGGCCGTACATTGTACGACCCCCCGCCAGATCGGATCGGATCGGAAGGAAGAAGAATAAAGTTATGCGTTCGATTGCATCAGATCTGCGTATTACACGACTGAAGCGGGTGTGCATTTATTTTGTTTGGAGAGTTGCTATCATTTACTCTCAAGCTACCTACTGTCTGAGCAGCAGGATCAACGTCTGCTAGCTGCAGCTGCAAGATCAGTCCGGCTCCATACCTACTCCCATTTTCCACGCAGATTGATTTGATTGTCCGGGTCACCTGAGGCTTAAACCGCAAGCTGATCAGCGTTGCTGGAGGGCTAGCGAGGCACGGTTGAGATACAGACCAAAACGACAATGACAAGACTCGACTGTACGGACTTCACATGCCGGTGGAATAATTTGTACTTCCAGTTTGTTACTCACGTTATCCATACATGTAACAGGGGGTCTGTGGGTCTGCCCCCACCCGACTTCGGCCAGACCCCCCCTCGAGACGATTTTGCCGCCCCCCCTCCGACTTTTCTGGCAAGTAATTTTTTGGGCAAAATTTTGCAATTTTTTACAATTTCAGACACAAAAATTTCAAAAATCGCCTGCAAAACAGCACTTTTTAGCTGTATTTCAGCCCAAAATAGCACTTTTTGGCGATTTTTAGCCAAAAATTGTCATTTTTTCGATTTTTGAGCGTTTTTAGTGCCCAACCCTCCTCCCAAAATTTTGGCTCAGACCCCCGGCTGGCGCCAGACCCCCCAACCCCCTCGCCCCTTCGGCGGATGACCTGTTGCATGTATGACGTTATCATTAGCGAAGGATTCGTAATGCTGCACCAATATGCGGTACGTATTTTGAGTTGTGGAACCGAAACTAAACCTGTTTTTTGACTGATTTTAATAAATTCAAAGCACCCAAATTAATTGTTGTTGGATCATATTTGTTTGGTTCAGGGACCAGAAAGTAGAGAGCAAATTGAGGAGCCATGCGCTGAATCTCAGGCAATGAACTGGAATCACCGATTTGCACTTTTCTCAGAGAGCTCGCCAATCCGTCAAAATAGTAGACCCCATCCAGACGTTTTATTAAGGCAGTGAAATGACCGGGTCGGTGCATAGTGACTGCAACCAATTTGTAGTGATTGTATCTGCTACCAATGTGGCGCAGTCTGTCCGGGAGTCTGCCAAAGCAATCCTCTAATTTTCCCGCAGTTCGTATGTCCATCGGAAGCATCCACGGACCATGGGGTGTTTGAAGCTGGGAAAGGGTGGTAGGATCAGCCTCTGTTCTCGAATTTGCTTGGCTCGGGTAAAGGCAAGGTAGACTCGCTCTCGCTGTGAAGCGCAGTAATTAACTCTGTAAGGACGCACGGGTTTGCATGTTCAATACAAAAGTTAGAATAGTACCCATCAATAGATCGAACCGATGCACCAGCTTTCGGGTTACACGCTGCAGTGTAACGCTCACCACAAAACGGCAAGAATTCTTGATTACGATTGAACAAGCTCCTAATCTGACCTTCAAAACTGCGGCCTGGTTGTTCTCTACAGTATTAAACGTTACAGCAAGTTGAGAGCGCTTCAAATCTGCTAAACTTACTTTTCCAGGATCATTTCTTATATTTCGATAATTCGTTCCTGGCCAGCAGAAGACGGACAATCCGAGTATTGACAGAAGGTGTGCTCACTGCGAACCCAATAGTACTGGAAATACTTTATGAGGCCGTTGGTTCTCGTTTCCTTCTAAGTCTATTGTGCCAGCGGAAGAGTCCAAGTTCTGCAACAATTTGCGAGTCGTTTTATACACCGACGTGACAATTCTAAAATTACGTACAATACGTACGTACCTGCGATGCGTCATTGCACAACTGCTGGACAATAAACTGCTTTGCGCCAACGACATCTTTACGTTTCAAGAAGTGGGTAAGTGTAAGCAGTGCTCGGTCTTTTTGGTTTTCTACTCCATTTCCGTTTGGGTTGGTGAGCAGATCGACGAAGTCAGGGCTGTCATGCAAATGACAGGACAGTGCCATTAGTACGTTGTCGATCGTGCAGGTGTTTGCAAGTCCACGTCCACCCCATTTGATATACACAGGGCCACTTTCCTCTGCTGATTTCTGCTGTGTCATACGGTCTGCGTTGCTCGACTGTTTTTGTCGTTTGCTTCCTTGATCTCGACTTGCATACCCGGCATGTTTGCGCTTCCGTGCAGTATGCGTCGGGGGTGCAGGTTCCTTTTGCTGCCGTTTCTTACGAGTGGGGTCGGCCATCAAGTGAGCAACATGTCTGAGCTGTCGAGCTACGATTTCCGATTCAATCAGCCCCCTCAAGTCTTCCGTCGGAATCTGCTCATCATGACCGCTGTAGGACTTGCAAGCGTGCCAAACGACGTAGAGTAGACTTTTGAGCCGTCAAAATACCGTAATTATCAGGTAGGCCGGCCGGTTCCAGATGCCGACAAGAGACTATATGAATTGCGTTTTAACTAGGGTTCCGACGATATATCGATATCGATATCGAAAAGTCGATATATCGACCCTTTTTCCAATATCGATATCGATATCGATATCGCGATATTTTGCATCGATATTTTCGATATTTTTTGTCCTGAAAAGTAGGAAAAAACAGAACTGACACCAAGTTTATTTCCCTGGAATAGTGTCAAAACCTAACAGTGGCATGATAGCTCTCAGAAACGTCAATTTCTTGGCATTCTCAGCTTTCAGACAACAACAGTTAGGTTCTTAAATGTCTGCAGCAACACTGAAGAGCTGCTCACTCTACTGTACACACTTGAAGCAGGAGGGCAGAAGCAGACATGGGCTAGCATTTCGGCTGAGGGGTGGTAAATTTTTAAATCCTGGGCAGGGAACGCCGGCTGATGGGTGGTTGAAGTTGAAAGGATGGCAAAAAAGTCCGATTTTCTACTAAAATCAAGGATTGTGTCCTATTTGTGATTAAAATAAGATAAAATACAGCTATTCTGTCTGAGCTCATTTATGCCTAATGAGGGTGGGGCATCGGCCTGAGGGGTCAACCTTTTCATTGAAGGGCTTCAGAAGGGCAACTACCTTTCTTAGATTCTCTACTTAATTTATATCAGACCGCTGATTGCATCAGTGCTTGACTGATAACCAGTGAGAGCAGTTTGTTCTTTCAAATCTTGAGATTTTCTTGCATAACTATAAATATCGATATCGATATCGATCGATATTGAGTTGAAAATATCGATATCGATATCGATATCGAATATCGACGAATTTTGATATCGTCGGAACCAGGGTTGTATATTTTTCCGAAAAAAACCTCGGCCTGTTTTTTTCCAGTTTTTTTCCGGTTTTTTTCCGGTTTTTTTCCTAAATCGCGGAAAAAAACTCCAGCCCAAGTTCTGAGTATCCTAGGCTGGTTTTATGATTCCTAACGCTTTCTAGCGCCTTCCTCAGTCTTGTTAGACCAGAAATACACGTGTTACATTGATATAAATCACGAAACAGGCATGAAACAGTGCCTGACAGGTTCCATAAATAACACTATATGCAAATTTTCTTACAGCAGTTTGCATTTTTGTTTTTTCATGCCAAATTTGGTCTTTTTTGTTGTTTTTCTAACAGTTTTGAGTCAGTATGGCCTATTATACATAGCAAAAGTCCATTTTTTAAACGAAAAATGACGTAAATTAGCTATTTTTAGCTTGAGTTTTTTTCCGCGATTTATGTTTTTTCCGACCCTTAGGAAAAAAACCGGTTTTTTTCCGGAAAAAAACAGTTTTTTTCCGGTGTTTTTTTCCCACCTCACATCCCTGGTCGGAACACTAGTTTTAACCCAGTCTTTCTCCACCGCTATACCGACGCTCGGCCCCGATATTTTGCCGATGGCGTTGCCGACGCCAACCGACTCTGTGAACCCACCTTTAGTCGGTCGGTCCGGGGTCCTCACCCTCAGAAAGCGTCTACCATATTTGTTGGCATGTCCCACAATGTATGTTGTTGTTGCACAGTAATTCAATCATAGTGTGTACGTAGAAATTCATCAGCGTCTGTGAGCGCATAATGTACGGTACAGTACATACAGGCTCGTATTAATAACAGTCCATTTTTCAGTGTAAACTCTATGAAATTACCGAATACAAAATACCCAGGTATTGTAAAATTAATCGGTATACCCGCTATCGGTATTTCTAAAAATTCCCAGGAATCGGTATGTATTTATTCGGTAGATATCCAAAGAATCGGTAGGTATATTTTCGGTATCGGTACGGTATACCGAATCAAGAGTAGTTGGTATGTAACTGTGGTTGTATACATCCAGGCCCGCCTCATTTTAAAAATATTCTTCTGCTTTACGTTTTCTTGCCCTACTTTCTGCGCTACGCGACACAAGGAAACGAAACCATTAACCATTTAGTGAGTTTTTGCAACTGTAGCGCGATGCGGAGGTTTCTGTCTTGTCAACTGTCAAATACGCTGAACTGATGATACCAGTATACAGAATTGATTAACAGCATGTGTTTCTCTTCAGTCTCAGCTTAGCTCGTTCGAGTAACTAGATGTGTATTCTTGGATCTGTTGGAGCAAATTTATTCTGCACATCGAAATCGAAATGGTACATTAACAAAAAACCTTTCAAACAAACACATTATATTCCATGCAATTTACACAGTTTTAATTGCGCACTGTTTCAGACGTTTAAAGCGGTTAATTTAGAAAGGTCAACGCACTGTCAACACTCGCTAAATCACTACATTTGCAACGCACCGTAGTTTTAGTCGCAAAAATACTCGGGGGCAATTTTAGTTGCATTTGTGTTGCACTTTCGCTGGGCACTGACGACGCGGGTGTGGCCTGTGTATCTCCGGATCAATATTTACCCGACATTTACCCGGACAGATTAATTTACCAGAAATAAAACAAAATTTACCCGGTCCCGTTAGATTTATTTACCGGTCGCCAGAGGTCTTAGCAATCAGTAAAACACGTCGGAACAGTAAAAATTCCGGTAATATCGAATCGGCATAAAGCCAAAATTTACGGTACCAGCGCTAATGCGTGATAAAGTTTACATCAACCTCAACTTTATTCTCTCAACCCACACCAACAGCATGGTTCAAACGAGGGGTTGGAGACTCAAATAAAGAACAAATGTACAATACAAAACAGTCAAAAAACTGTTACCAACTGAGACTCCTGCAAATGTTGAAAAAAACATTAGATTTACAATAGGATTTGAAACCAGCAAAGTTTTTGTGCACAGCATCGTTTGGAATGGTGTTTCATATAGAAATAGCATTGTACAAGTTACATGTGCGTTCAGTACCCCCATTTACATTGGAGGAAGCCCATTCCCACCCGCCGAGCCGACCTTCCAGCCTAGGTTTAATCTTAGCTTTTCACATTAAAAATACCTATTTCGCGGGTGGTGGAGTGTTCCGGGTATCATTTACATTAAAGCTTGACCGGGAAATACGGACGTTCTTGACCGGGTTCTGGAATAAAATGCGGTTTTGCACTAATTTAGACTTAGACCCTAAATAGAGATGTGGCACGGTTTCGAAAGCGTTTGAGTTGAGGAGAGGCTTGGTTGGAACTGTCTTCATCACAGGTAGATTAAACAGTGCTAATTGGGTCTTTCCTTAGAAAATCTTTTTCCGTATAGAGTTGTTCACGGCTCGTGGCCCGGCGGATACAAGCAAGCAGCAAGAGTTACCGTTGTGAAACCAACAAAGAACGCGTTTGCACATTAAAAGTGGTTGCGCTCTTATAAGTTATCCGAATCTTCGGTTTTCTGCGTCAGGTCATGTGCTAAAGAAGACTCTGCTTCATTGCACAGCATTGCAGAAGCCGAAGCAGTCTGAAATTGCATTTGGACCACCTTGGTACAGACCGCCTAAACAATGGGCCACTTTAATCGGGAGATACCAACGACGCACCGACGGCACTGTCGCGGTTTAGGGATCTTTTCAAAGTTTAGCTATACTCTTCCACTTTGGTATACTAGTTTACAAGAACTGTCTGTAAACTATTTTACTTTGGCTGACTTTTGGCTACTAGTTTACTTTAGATGACTAATGCATCTGTTTTACTTCAGCTGCCTTTTTGTCGGCGCCCGCCGATTTCTTCGCAACCGAATTCGACGCCCAGCCGTGGGAACTGCCGCGAAGCCCACCTAGTTTACTACAGGTGACTTATTGCTTCTGTTTAACTTTAGATGACTAATCGACCTGTTTTACTTTAGCTGCTTCTTTATCGACGCCCGGCTGTGGGAAACTGCCAAATAAATTGCGGTCCGATCGGACTGCTAGTGTAGTTTGGCTGACTTTTGATACTATTTTATTTCAGGTGACTTTTGACACTAGTGTACTTTGGCTGACTTTTGATACTAGTGTATTTTGGCTGACTTATTGTCGAAACTCCACTATGGGTCGAACGTTACCGCCTCCGGGGCAGCTCGACATACCCTCACTGGGCGATTGTCGAGCGGACTCTAAAATGCCCCAAGTCGACCTGGCTAGTCCCCAAATGGTAACGAAACGCCTCCCCCAGTCACGTATCTTGTTCCTGCTTTGCCAGGAGATGCTGACTTCGATCTGCATGCCACCTTCCTGGATTGCCGCTGGAACATCTGCCACGAAGACACCTAGCCCCAGCTTAACAGTGATTGCTTGCAGTAGCGTACCTGGGGGTGTACACCCCCTTTGCAGTGGAGTTAGAAGGAAAAATTGACTAAAATTAAGAGTAATGAATGAATTATGTACCAAAACTGTCTTTTTATCTTCAGGATGCCTTTTAAATTAGATTTGAAGGCCAATTTCTCAAAATTTTCTCGGCCTGGTTGTGCAAAACCCCAACCATTTCTCTTTAAACTACAGAAACCAGCTCATTATTGTTAATTGTATGCAATGAATACCTTTTAAATGCATTTGTAATTGCTAATTTTCTAAACTTTTCTCGCCCAGTGATTGCTTGTGCATTCATATTTTTAACAGATTTACTAGAAAATTATAAAAATATGAACACATTTCACAGGAAGGATAAACGTTTGCGACTGACTGCCTCTTTCTGCCATCTTTATAGGGATGGCCAAAGCACGTTCGCGCCGCGCCGAATAGAAAATACAAAATCACAGCCAAAAAGTGGTCCAAAACCGTTTTTCCAACTTCAAGCGCAAATCCTTTTTTGTGTTCCGTTATTGATAGGGGGATGTGATATATTTATATGAAACAGAGTGTGAGCGATCGAATAAGATGCATTTTGAATCATAATTCGGCCGTTAAAGGGCATTTTCCTCTCGAAAACTGAATTCGTCGTTTTTCAATGGCCATTTTCTGCTAAAAGGAGAGTTGATTCAAATTTTGTTCAACCGGCTTTAAAATCAGCGCAACTCGTTACCTATATAGCACCGCTATTTTTCTTTCCGCACTTCGGCATGGTCCCCACAAATTTGATTCTTTCTTAACTACTGAAAATGGGCATTTTCGTGGATTTTTTTCATGTTCCTCGTTCTTGTGAAAAAACGACGAATTCGGCGCAAGATGTTCAATCGGTTCCGTGTACAGTAGACTTCAGACTTTCGAATGATATAAGAATTTGCTCTCTGCTCTTTGCCGTTAACCCCACAAACGATGTTGAAGTTTCTGTAACCCTAAATTTTTGCCATTTCAGGCTTTTATTGTACCCAACACTTGCAATCATACTTTTTTGCATTAATTTAGCTGGGCGACGAATATTCACATCTTTCTAGTAGATTTTAAACAATCAAGTTCGTTTCACCTTCGTAACACGCGCCATAGAAAATCAGCCACCGCTGGGACGGCGACGAAGTTATAAACACTAATTTACGCGATTTGATCCACGCGGCTGTTTTGAACCCGCATTTCTCCAATTCTTCATGAAATTATGTGCGGTTTTTTGCGTAAATAATCGCATCCGGTCATGCTATTGCCGTTTTAGCGTAAATTTTGCTTGTAGCGCGAGTTATTCAAATCTGTTGCCCATAATTAAAAATGGTACCAAGTGCGCCATACAAAAGTTCTTCGCAGACGGACGCTTTTAGATCGCATTTTTCTAATTTTTCATGGAATCAAGTGCGGTTTTTTGCGTAAATTATCGCATCCGGTCATGTTATCGGCGGTTTTAGCATAATTTTTTGCTGTAGCGTGAATTTTTGAAAACCATTGGCCATACCTAATCTTTACCGTCAACAGTAAGCTCGACAGTTGAATCCTAGCCTGCAATCAGTGCAGGGATAGGACTCCGAGCACCAGATAGCCTGGCTATAGAACTGATGACAGTGCAGACGTAGATATCTGTGGTTTGTACGTTAATTGCTAATGAAAGTTGTTTTAGCAGTATACTGTTGTATAGTCTGTGTGCTGTCAGTAGTTCGCTCGACAGTTGATTCCTAGCCTGCCCTCAGTCCAGGGATAGGACTCCGAGCACCAGATAGCCTGGCTACAGAACTACAGACAGCACGCAGACTACAAAATGTCAGATGAGAGTTTAGTAAAAGAGACAGCTGTTGCAACGCGGGCACGGAAAAACAGAGGTCGATTTGTCAGGATTGTCCCGTTTCCACTTTTGGAACTGTACTGCAGGCAATGATTCACAGTAGGAGGTATTCACCGAACTGTCTTGCAGAACGGTTTTGTTGTGGAGCCATTCATGCAAACAGACGGCTGCCATGCCATCAACGGTTGGCTTGAACTTGTTCACGATCAGTTCTTTTCGCGACTGCAGCATGTTGAGGTCATCCACTGAAAAGACACAGGACCAGTGCCGCCATATGCCTGTACATCTCACCGACTCGACTCGTAGCATTTCCACACAGTAAATCGGGTCACCCACTCCTTCTCAGTGCCGAGTTTATCAGACGGTTTCAGACAGGAGCCTGAAATACGTACTGTATTATACACTAAATGTTACTGAATCATGTCACATACGTGTACATTAGTCACGTCACTTATGTCAGTACGTATGTACTGTATCACATATGTCGTTATGTCTGTACTGTATGTACATACTGAATCACGTCACGTATGTACTTATGTCAGTACGTACGTGCTGTATCACGTATGTACGTGTGTCTACGGGCAAAGGCAGTGGCATATTCAGGATTTTGCAAAGGGGGATGTAAAATTTTGAAAGTGCCTGGTTGCGCTGATGCCCGCCCGACAAGGGTAAAAAACTTAGCAAAACTAGTCTTCAAAAACGCGTTTAAAATTAACAGAAATTAAAATTTTTAGTAGTTTAAAGTGGCCTGGTTGGGCTTCTGCCGACCAGGGCAAAAATTTTTTTTTATTTAGCCTTAAAACGCATTTAAAAGGCATTCTGAACATGAAAATAGATAGTTTTAGTACACAATTCATTAGTTATATTATTTTCGACATACGTTCTCTTCCTACCTCCACCGCAAAGGAGGGTGTACCCACCCTACTACACCCCTTCAGGAATTTTTGGTAGAGTTTTGTATAGAAAATTAGGATAAAAAGCAAGCCTAGAATAGGTGTTAACTGTATCATACATACAGTAGTGCACAAAAAAAATGTCCTCTCCACTTTTTCGGGTTCACTAAAATAACTGTTTTTCACTCAATTCTCAACGAATTTGAACCAAATTTTCAGGGTAGGTACCCAAGTAGTCCGGCTACTTGTGTTACAGTTTCGGAGCGAAAATTCACATTTTGGCGGGAAATTTAAACGAAAATGCGAAAATCATATGGTCTCACAAAAACGGCTCTTACTCAAGAAATACAAAGGCTACGCCCGTGAAATCACGGCCGCTTATAGACCCAATATAGTGCAATTTTATGTAGAAGTTTCAAAACCTTCGCTCAAAGTACGCGCGAGAATCCGATTTTCAAAATTCGCAAAAAAATCGTAATTTATCCATTTCCATACCTAACATGTTGAGGTTCACTAAAATTGCCCGTTTTCAGTCAATTCTCTGCCAATCTGAACCAAATTTGCAGAGTACGTGCCCAATGGGTCTGGCTAACTCTGCTAGAATTTGGGCGCGAAAATTCAAATTTTGGTGGGAAATTTAAACGAATTTGTGAATATCATAAAATGGTCTTATAAAAACGGCTCTTACTCAAGAAATACAAAAGCTACGCCCGTGAAATCACGGCCGCTTCTAGACCGAATATAGTGCAATTTTATGTAGAAGTTTCAAAACCCTCGCTCAAAGTACGCGCGAGAATCCGATTTTCAAAGTTGGCAGAAAATCGGGATTTGTCCATTTCCAAAGCTAACATTTTGAGGTTCACTAAAATTGCCCGTTTTCAGTCAATTCTCTGCCAATCTGAACCAAATTTGTAGAATAGGTGCCCAACGGGTCTGGCTAACTCTGCTAGAATTTCGGCGCGAAAATTCAAATGTTGGCGGGAAATTTAAACATTAGTAAGAACAATTTTTGCTGGATACTTTGTAGTTTAAATTTCCCGCCAAAATTTGAATTTTCGCGCCGAAATTCTAGCAGAGTTAGCCAGACCCATTGGGCACGTACCCTGCAAATTTGGTTCAGATTGGCAGAGAATTGACTGAAAACGGGTAATTTTAGTGAACCTCAAAATGTTAGCTTTGGAAATGGATAAATTCCGATTTTTTGCCAACTTTGAAAATCGGATTCTCGCGCGTACTTTGAGCTAGGGTTTTTAAACTTCTATGTAAAACTGCACTATGTTGGGTCTATAAGCGGCCATGATTTCACCAGAATAGCTTTTGTATTTCTTGAGTAAGAGCCGTTTTTATGAGAGCATTTTATGATATTCACATATTCGTTTAAATTTCCCGCCAAAATTTGAATTTACGCGCCCAAATTCTAGCAGAGTTAGCCAGACCCATTGGGCACGTACTCTGCAAAATTGGTTCAGATTGGCAGAGAATTGACTGAAAACGGGCAATTTTAGTGAACCTCAACATGTTAGCTTTGGAAATGGATAAATCCCGATTTTCTGCCAACTTTGAAAATCGGATTCTCGCGCGTACTTTGAGCGAGGGTTTTGAAACTTCTACATAAAATTGCACTATATTGGGCCTATAAGCGGCCGTGATTTCACGGGCGTAGCTTTTATATTTCTTGAGTAAGAGCCGGTTTTATGAGACCATATGATTTTCGCATTTTCGTTTAAATTTCCCGCCAAAATTTGAATTTTCGCGCCGAAACTGTAACACAAGTAGCCGGACTAATTGGGCACCCACCCTGAAAATTTGGTTCAAATTCGTTGAGAATTGAGTGAAAAAGAGTGATTTTAGTGAACCCGAAAAAGTGGAGAGGACATTTTTTTTGTGCACTACTGTATGTACACATGTACTCAAGCTGCCAAATGTAAGCACTGTAAACTAACCAGGATATCCCCCAGGCGCACTAAAGTTTTCGTCGTGATTGAGAGTCGACATGAAGTGTTCTCCTGAGTGAAGTGTAGAGCCGAGGTAGTCGATTAGCTTTGGAACCCGAGCATCCTGCATGATGTAGTCGACGAATGGTTTGCTGATTGTCGTTTGCACGGAGCCTTTGTAGATAGTGAAATTGGTGTCAGCTTGTCTGTTTCTTTGCCTCGTTCTATTTGGCACTAGCTCTCTACCATAAACAGAAAATTCCCATTTGTACTGGAACCAGCTAGGGTTCGGCACTGCCAAATTGACGTCATTGGCTCCATCCAGTGCCTGGAGAATCTCTACTAATTCCAGATTTGTTTTCAATGGGAAATCGTTATTCTATAATAATAATAATCTGTCTTAGGTTTTGAATTTTCCTAAAGTTACTTATGTACCTCAAGTGTGAACGCGTATTTCCAGTCTTTGTCAGCCAGTGTGTCCAAGCAGGAATGCCAGGCATGAGGCATGTTTGTGCCCCATCGAGTGCTGTGCACGTTGGCGGAGGCACTGTGAGTCTGAAAGTGTGTTTGTAGTTTACTTCAATTGAGTTGTTTAGCTGCAAGAGCTGGAACTGCGCAGGGAAAAGGGAGACGACGGTGTGTACATCACTGAGGTGCACATAGAAATTGGACCTGAGCAAAAACTGTCTTTCGCGGTCAACCAATGGATCGTGGGAACGCAGGTGGTCGTTGTGAAGCCAAATCCACCGCCAGACTACAAAGGTTCGGTGTTAGGAAACAGCCTTTGAGACTTCTTGACCTGGTTTGTTACAGTGCGCTACCACATTAGTCTGCACACTGGATCGCAACCGATCGGCAAAGGCACAGAAGGCGACTGCGCTTCAGATGGAACCGAGTGGACCCGAGGGGGATCGACAGTTGCAGACTGCCAGGAGTGCGCCACATTGACACTGATCGGTGCATTGCGCAGATCAAGTATGATTCGATATGGTTGTGGACTTGAAACGGACACGACCTACAACATGACTGTCTACGACTTTGATATGGGTCGGATTGAATCTGTCTATGTGCAGATTCACACAGCAGGAACTTGGTAAACCTATTCCAGCACGTAATGTACTGTATATTTGTTCGTGTTTCGAGTTTAGGTCAATCAAACGCATTCGTGTTTCTGCCGTCGCATTCTCTTTGAGTTCAGCAGCATTCCAGCTATTATGTACTGGCAGCCAGTTCTTGCGAACATTTCCTCATTTCCTTCCAGGTCGACCTGGGGCATTTTAGAGTCCGCTCGACAATCGCCCAGTGAGGGTATGTCGAGCTGCCCCGGAGGCGGTAACGTTCGACCCATAGTGGAGTTTCGACAATAAGTCAGCCAAAATACACTAGTATCAAAAGTCAGCCAAAGTACACTAGTGTCAAAAGTCACCTGAAATAAAATAGTATCAAAAGTCAGCCAAAGTACACTAGTGTCAAAAGTCACCTGAAATAAAATAGTATCAAAAGTCAGCCAAACTACACTAGCAGTCCGATCGGACCGCAATTTATTTGGCAGTTTCCCACAGCCGGGCGTCGATAAAGAAGCAGCTAAAGTAAAACAGGTCGATTAGTCATCTAAAGTTAAACAGAAGCAATAAGTCACCTGTAGTAAACTAGGTGGGCTTCGCGGCAGTTCCCACGGCTGGGCGTCGAATTCGGTTGCGAAGAAATCGGCGGGCGCCGACAAAAAGGCAGCTGAAGTAAAACAGATGCATTAGTCATCTAAAGTAAACTAGTAGCCAAAAGTCAGCCAAAGTAAAATAGTTTACAGACAGTTCTTGTAAACTAGTATACCAAAGTGGAAGAGTACAGCCAAACTTTGAAAAGATCCCTAAACCGCGACAGTGCCGCACCGACGACGCGCCGTTATGGTAACAACGAATCGGAGCGTCGGGCGCTCCGGAGCGCCCGGAGCGTCCGGGAGCCAGACGCATCCCGAAATCCTGTAGCTGCGGGCGTCGTTTCTGTTAATGCACAAATGAGTGTATTTAAGCGGGAATTAGCAAAAATTGTTATTTGATTACGCTTACCTTACATGCAATGCAACCTGCGGAAATGAAAACAATAAAATTTGAAACATAAATTAACAGGCAGCAGCATGTTAAAAATAACTGAAATTTCGGGAAAAGTGGAAAACTAAGTTAACAAATTTGGTTCTTGAAAGTCCGAAGCATTGTCGATGCCATGCTCGCTTTTGCAAGTGTTGTAATTGCAGGATTTAAGCGCAATGCATCCAGTAACCTGGAAACGTTGGTGCCGTTTTCTTTGATGTTTGTAAACGCTTTTGATTCTTGCATTCACGACCGGATGTTACTGTGTCACGTCTGCAGGTTACTGACTGACTGACTGACTTTACTCCCATTTAGCTCTACACCAGCAAACACCAGCACACGAGCAGGAAAATATATATATAATAAATAAAGGTTAGCTACGCGGTACCCGATTACATTCTTTGTGCGCTAGTCACATTTTGCTGGACGTTCTCAATGTGTACGTGTTGACCTATCGAGTTCAAGAGTAGTAATTTCAGGGATCGGCCAATAAAGTATCATTGCCCCCTTGTTTTTATTGCTTACGTGAACGCCATTTCAAAGATACAATTAATAGGTAATCGTCTTTGCACCCGATTTGGTCTACTTGGAACCAATCGACTGCCTCACTTTTACAACAAAGCGACTACACTAAATCTTGTCACCGTGTTGCATTGTATTTGGGCGTGCCAACACGTGGTGTTTTATGAGCATCGTTTTTGCTTGTAGACAGTAAGTGTGACTTCTAGTCAGCAGGGTAACTGCACTAGCAATTGCACTAGTATTGCACAAGCATCGTCTGTGATTCCATAAGACATAAATTTAAGGATAAAATAATGACAAAACTTTAAAAATAGATCTATCTCGTTTGAAAATAGAAAAACGCCATCTTTAAGAGCACCCCCTTAAGAAAAAGAGGTAGCTAGGAATTTAGAAAACATGCAGACCAAATTGGCTGCTTCCTTGACAACCAAGGGCATTTTCTGTCATCTCAGCTTTGAAAGTTTACTGGCGTACCCAAATACGTAGCTGTTCAAGAAAAAACAGGTAGAATCCAACGGCAGAGCTACCAGATACTGGACATGAATAGAGACGTCTGTAATGCACGGCACTTCAAAACAGCTCTATGCAGCACAGCACAAAGTTTCTGCCCAACTGGGCAAGAAAAATGGAGCCAAAAATTTCCAGATCTAATTGATGCTGACTGGTTAAGGATTTGGCCATCACCACAACGATTATCTGATAAAGTTAAGCTTCGAACTTTTCAGTTTAAAGTTATGCATCAAATACTTGTCACATGCATACTATTGCATAGGTATAGAATTGAACAAAATTCTTCAGTCCGCTCCTACATCTCCAGTTCAACCAGCCGTTCGTCGCCTTGTGCTCAAGTCACCACTTTCTCATGTGCGTCCTACAAGTGTAGTTCCATTCCAAGTTCACCAATCACCAATTCACGTTTCCGGCACTGTCAAATGGTTCGATCCTGACATCGGCTACGGTTTGATTACACGCTCCGACAACAACCAAGACTGTTTCATTCACTCGTCTGCCCTTTCTGCTCCCTGTTCTCACTCAATCCGCTCCGATTGTATGCCCTGGCGAGGCAATCTACTTCGACGTCATCCCTGACCATTGGGGCCGTACCGACCGTGCGATCAATGTTTCAGTGGTTTCAGAAGATTCGTACGCGCTCTCCTATCTTGTTTCCGGACGGTCGTCAGGCACAGATGTGGCCCCGGTTCCACGCTCGTCCGAGTGATAGTAGATTACTATGTGGTTCAGATTTGGATGATATTTCCCATGCCATTTTGGAATGCCCAATCGTTTCTCAGATATGGATTCAAATGGCACAGAGGTTTCAGTAGATAGAACAGCTGAGACAGACATTAGTCATGCTGCAATTTTGCTAGCTCACTCCAAGAAGCCAAACACTCAAAAATGGATGCGATTTGT